>JAXIVJ010006012.1:0-69983 GCA_036785665.1 Chirona hameri | reverse complement strand
CTATTTTTTGAACCCCCCTCCCCAATTGTTTGCCCTCCCACCTCCTATTTGGAGAAAAAATGAAAAATGCAATATGCCACAGGAAAATGGCTAAATTTGCCCAATTATTCACCAGTAGTTCCCGCAATCTTTTTGCAAAATATACAAAGATCCTGTGGCGGATCTTACGGTTGGTCAAAATGGGGCAATTGCCCCCCCCCCCCCCCCCGAAAAAAAAAACGCCTGAAAATTGGCACAAAGATTGAACATTTCCTAATATAGAAGAAAATCTAAGCAACTTTTACTAAAGAAAGTTAGCAGCTATCAAATGCATAAGCAAAACTCAAATCCAATTCGTTTTCAGAATTGTGGCGAGACTTTTTGGAAATCCCTCACCCAAACCACCACGTTCTGGAGATCCGCCAATGCATAAGATCCTCATGTGGTATTTTTTATCCCCGTGACCTCCACGAGAGGTAAAAATCTATTCACCCTGAGGTCTCAGTCGTCATCTTTCCTTCCATAGCTGTTTTTACCGAAACTGCTGCAGTAAGGCGCCCGTAGTTTGAACAATGAACGAGTCGAACGCAAAAGGAAAATGTATGGTTGAATTTCAAACTCGATCAGGGAAGAAGTATACTGATTTCTACATACAATACGTGGTGCTACACGTGCGCATCAGTGCCAGAAGCACCCCCAATCCCTGAACTTGTAGGGAACTGGCGGCTGATAACTCCTCTCACCATAAATACACCAAAATTTGAACACACAATCGGCTCAGCCGTTGGCTCCAACCACCTCAACAAATTGTGTGTGTCGACGTTCCAGATCCACAACCCCCCACCCCCCAATCACCCCACTCTACCGCTATATGAGCAATTGTTACTAAAGGATATTGAATAAAATATATTCTGGAAATAATTTTAAAGATACTATATTTTGAGGCTGGGAAATTACTAAAGACTTGGGAATTTTCATGACATTTTGCATTGGCTTTGTATACATTTATCACACTGGCTGATACCATCTGGTGGGGGCGTCCAGGGCCAAATGCCACCCCCCCACCACTCCCCAGGAATCCTGGGGGGGGGGGGGGCATTCAATACAAGTCCCCCACCCACCCTCAGGACGTTCTCCCAATTTATGCTTAAGATCGTAAAAAAATTTGTATTTGCAGCAGTCAAAAATCGCACGCTATCAACAGTAAAAAAACGGAAAATTTCGCACCGCTTCGCGGCACTCACCACAATTTTTGCAAATGCTTATGCTCAAATTGAGGAAAATGGGAAAAATGACAATTCCCAACCCTGAGGATAGGGGGGGGGGGCACGAAATCCGCACAACCCCTCCGGTTTTCAAAGATAGCGCAAAAACGGCAGAGCGCGCAGCGCCGCCGTTTTTTGCACACACCTGTTTAGAAGAGAAACCTTCCCCACATTATGTAAAAATTCTTGGCTTCGGGTCATCTCAGGTCAGGTCACCAGACCAGGTCACGTGATGACAAACTCCAAAGACGTTTTGCAGTAGTACCACAGCCACAGATTTACGACGATTCGGTTTTCAATCTTACAGGACTTCATAAGGGTCATAAGATACCAACAATTTGTTTATCTCGGATTTTATAATATCTGTGACCTAAGGTCCCTGGTCAATGTTTGTGACCGCAAACACTATTTTTGTCTCAATAAACTATCGACATAATGAAGATAGAGAGAGAAATAGGGTACCATGACAATGTGTTTGTCTCGTCGAGACACGTCTCCCCAATATGCAACATGACCAACTTGGGTTACACACTTGACCATGACCCTGAGGTCAAATTTCTCATGTTAACTTAACACCCGGTCACTATGAATATATTATTCGAAGCCACCTTTGACAAGAAAATTCGATGGCGTAACAACATTATTTGCTTTAATCTTTTATTAGGTTAAAAAGTTATTTGTGAAAAAACAATTTTGCAAAAAAAATATCACCTTTTTCTGACATTTGATGACCTCTTAGGGCCTAAACATTTGACCTGAGCTCAAATCTGAGAGGACATTTATGTGGATTGCATGTTTCAAGGGCTTTCGATTTGTTTGTTTCGTTTCGCTTTGCTGCTAACTATCATAGTTTCTCGAGATATTTGGGGGGTGTTCGACGAAGTATGCGAAGTCTTGAAAACTTGAAAATCTGACCCTTGAATGACCTCTGGTGAACTCAATATTTGACCTGAGACAAAAAAAATGAACGAAATACTTTCGAAAAGCTTGTCTCGAGCTATCATAACGTTGTTTTGCCCTGTCGCGCTACGTTGCGTGGTATTTCGAGATCCATAGGGTGGGGGGGGTGGGGCGAAATCCGCCATCCCCCTCCAGGTCGTTTAATTATCAGAGGCCCTCCAGGGGCCCACGTGTTTAAGTGGTCCTGTCAAAGGGCTCTCCATGGCGGTAATTGCTGTGCACTGGCTGGATCTCCAGGGGGGGGGCATCAGAGGACAGATGCCCCCCCACAGGAATCTGGGAGAGGGGGCATTCAATACTAAGTATGCCCCCGCGCCGTTCACCTGCACGGAGCGTGAAAAACTATAATCTTAGGAGAGAAAACTTATGAAAAAGATAAGTTTTTTCTCGAATGATTTACATTTGAAGTTTGCTATGTATCACCCTTTCTTTCACAATGATAGACAAAAACAGCGCCACCTGATGCAATTCAAGCAGCCCCTGTGAACACTTAACCCGAGCCACGCTGGCGGGGGGGGGGGGAGGCAGCAGAATCCTGCCCCCCTCCCGGATTTTACCTCAATAACCTTGAAAAACTATGATAGATATCACCGCGTCAAACTTTGCAGTACACTTATGCTGCATCAATTCTACGTCCTATCTCACACCAACATTTCAATGAAAATTGATGTATTGTGAGGAGATAATGGACGTTTTTAATCACGTCGGTGCGAGCGCCTCCACCGGGCAGCCGCCGCGTTGCTCCTCCGCTTTCTAGTGATTTCGCGCGGTTTTAAGTTTTCGGCCACCTGCAAGATTTGTCTCGTTTTAGCAATGTAGTGTTTTCGGACTGCCTTGAAGTGATTTTCGTGCTCTTCTTTTCTTTCGTGTTTTAATATTTTCATCCTCGTTTATTAGTATTTTTACAATTTTTGGCCATGGGCCTCGCTCGCCCGAAAACTATATTCTACTCGTTCCCGGAAAGAATCTACACACCCGCTCGTCCTCAACCAAATCACCAAGGGCCGGGACACTCCCCCTACCCGTCTCCAGCCTACCCGTCGGCGTCCGACAGCCAGCCCGCGCGCGCCGGACCAGGGATAACTAGCTCCGACCCTCCGTCACTACTCGGTGCCATCCCATCACTCGCCACCCGGTGCCCACCACCCGGGCAGTGGCGGCGTAAGGCTCGGCACCGCAGGGGGAGAAGAGCCCGGCCACCGCGTTCAGGCACGTCGTCGTCACGCCCATCGACGATGAACATCAACGACGCCCTGAACCACGGGCCGCAGCTCCTGATCCCCCTCTCACCCGGCCCCTGAATCCGCCTCCGGAAACAGGGGTCCATCACAATCAGCTATGGACGCGCCACCCGGTACGCGGGGCGTGGTGACGGTGAGCCGGCATCCAAGCAGACCTGCTCCCGGCGTAGCTGGGGCCTCGTCGCCCCCCGTCGTGTAGATCCGCCAACCGACACCTGAGACGGACCACCGACGGGGCGACCGCCCCGGCACCCGAACCGACGCACCAGCCTGCCGGCCGTGCGGAGCCCAGCCCCGGCACAGGGCCCCAGAGACCCCCGCGGACCCGACCTTTAGCCGCCCCTCGTCGCCTAACACATGGCCCAGAGACCATGCAACCGGCCAGACTCGACCCGGTGCGGGACAGTGTTGCCCTCCGTGATCTGCGAACTAGAACGCATGAACGCTTCACCATAGTGCGCTGCCTAATACGACCGAGTCAGCGATCGGCCGGTCGTCGTGTCACGAGTCGTCTCTCGACTGCACGTCAACCCTGGCGCCTAGGCCCACCCAGAGAGCGCTGTCTGATAACTCCTATGCGAACTGACGGAGCGGGGATCGACACCGGGCAGACGGCGAGACCTCCGTCCTCACCAGCGTGTGACCTACCCAGCGCAGGCACCAGCGACAGCCAGGATCACCATGGAGCTGCTCAAACTCCAGTTCGCTGCTCACCAAGATCTCTGACCATTAGAACCGAGCTACAACACGGGATGCTGACCTTCTGTGCTTCACAGAGACGAATATGAAGACCCGCACTCCCGAAAATTTCATCAATCTCCCCGGGTACAACGTTTTTTCGACATGAACAGACACATCGGTCGCAAAAAATCCCGGTGGAGGATGTTGCAATATTCCATCAAGGACTCCCTGGCAAGCAACCAATATTAGCAAATCGGTACCTACCAGCACTTCGTCGCACAACGAGTCTCTTATCTAGGCCTCAATGTCAAGCTATACAAAACAAGCGATCGACCATTATTAGGCTGCAATCTACAGGGCCTCCATCTACCCTCACAGGCGCAGAATCCACAAACGACTTCAACCCTCACAATCGAGGACATCCAGCTGCAGTCCATCATCTCTGGCTCATCCTTCATAAGAGGATTATATTGGCTTGGAGACCTTAACGCCGATGCTCAGACGAATCCAGCAGCTTATCAGCGTCTCCATGGTGAGCTAGAGAGATACGGACTAGGCAACCTGGTGCAGGAGCCCCACCTTTCACCGCACGGTGACACCAGGTCTTGTGCTTGATGTGGTTCTGATGTCTGACGCGCTGGGCCCAGGGACCTAATACCGCCTGTCGTGTTCAGATTCAACCTTGTGATTACACATCCCACCCATCACCAGTGTAACCGATTACCACTGTCATACTCGCACCAGGTCCAGACCCATGTATCGCACAGTGTCGACAATTGGCAGTAGGTTAGACAAGGTGGCGCTAGTGTCTAATGTCAGTGATGCCAGATTGGCGTGCAGTTGTCAGGCGGGGAGGGACACCTTGTGAGGATCAGTGGAATTGCTTCTCAGCTGAAATGAAACCGCATACTCGATGCTCACGCCCCCCATCCGCAGATACCGCGTGCGTAATCCTGCTCACACCGCCGATTAGCGACGATACACGGGACTTAATGAAGGTCAACGCAGGGAGGCTAGGGCATGGACTGACAGAGGGGCTTAACCATCGGACTTAATACGCAGGTCAAACGGGCCATTCCGTAGGGACACGCGGATAGCATATACCGAGCGATATCAACAGCACACCCTCCTCCTCATTAGTTCCGGCTGCATGCAAGCCAAGTAATAGCTCCCCAATTGCACGGGTCCGCCCACCCCAACCTGAGAACCTGACACCAGACGAGAGTGAATAGCTACTTTACTTCAGTTAGGTACAGAGAGACGCGAGATCTAGTCACCCCACTCAGTACCAACAGTCAAACCGCGAGGAGTTGCATGTCCGTCTCCCACGTCGTGAACACTGGGGGCTCTGAAATATAATCCCCGTCACTTTTAAAACAGGTGCAACGCGCGCCTTGTTCTCTATGCAATAACAAAGATTCGGGTTGTGGAAGGTGACATCCCCTGTGCAAATTTTAAAGCTTTGTTTTCCGGTTAATTGGCAAAATTATTCTACAGCATAATCAATACCAGCCCTTGTGACTGAAACGGTTCCGTCCAGTTGGAAGCGTGGCCCATAGTGTATACCCATTCACAAAAGGAACGGACCCATCTGAGGCATCGAATTTTCAGGCCCGTCACACTCGTCCCACCAACCATTTGTAAGCTTGTAGAAAAGCTAGTATATCATCAGCTCACTTCATACCTGGGTGCATCACGGTCTTTTTAGCTCTGATCAACATGGTTTTATGGAAAAACATTCGACATGCACCGCTCTTTTAACCATTACTGATACAATATTGCAAGGCAATGGACGACTCTGAAGTAACTCTTCTTACTCTGATTGACCTGAGTCGCTGTTTTGATGTGGTGGACCATTCCATGCTGCTAACCAAGCTACGACCAGCTTCAAATATCAACGGGTTGGATCCAAAGCTTTCTAGAAGGTCATACTCAACGCGTTAGAGTGGGACAGACGCTTCTCAGAAACCTCGCGACATCACAATCGGCACATTCCAAGGTTTCGTGCCTGGGTCCATTATTATATAACATCTTCAGCAATGACATCGCATGTTTCATCCCCACATTACATCAACGGCTTCCGCGTCACCGTCGTGCGCTACGCCGACGATAGCCAGTTGGCCATCACGGGCCCCTCGCGCTAGGCTGGATGAAATGAAGCGGTCACTGGAGTCGGTGTTGGATGTGATGTGCACGTGGTTCATGCAGAATGGTATTGTTGGTGAACGCCAGTAAAAACCGAGCTGTTGTTGTGTGGGGACCGCCGCCAAATCTGTCAGTTCAAGGACCCCAGTGTCCATCGTGTTTATGGAACAAACGCTGCAGTGCTCCAAAACAGTTAAGAACCTCGGAGTTATCATGGACCCTTATCTGTCCTATGAGGATCATATTTCTCATGTGTGGTAGGTAAATGTACCGGCATACTCTAGGGCATACTGAATGCCAAGCAGGTTCTCCGCCACCGGAGTGTTCTACCATAAGATCATCGATGCGCTTGGTGTTCTGCCATGATCGTAGATACCTGTGGACAGGTGTATGGGCAGTGCGAACCTTACTCACATATCGAAATTCCAAAAAGTGTTCAACTTCGCTGCCCGAGTGCTATCAGGACGAAGAAAATACGACCACATCTCTGATGTTATCGAGGAACTAGGCTGGCTATCGGCGCATCAATACGTGATGTACTTCGACCTCCTGTTTGATGCCATAGCATACTGACGACCGGAAAAACCTGACGTTATCCGTGTCGTCACTGGTGCACAACCATGAAATTGCTCGCCGTGATACCAGGCAGTCAAATAACCTCGCCCTGTCTCGTGTAAAGTCGTATCACGGTAAGAGGAAGTACTATGTACCTCGCGCTGCTAAGCAGTATAACGAGCTTGCCATCAACCGAGGAGAGTCCGGTATGTCCCAGAGGCTCTTTAAGTCACACAGTCCGCAAGTCACTTCGCAGCACCGAGTAACTGTAGATTGGTCTGCTCGATTGACTGTCTGGAATGAGTCTATGTAAATGTGTGTTTAAGGTAGAATTGTGCATAGAGTATAAGCCTGCAGTGCAGTGGCAGATTTAGATGAACGATTAGTCATGTAAAGTCATGTATATGAACCAACGTCTGCCTTCTATGTGACGAGGGTCTAAGAATAACCCAATCAATTGTGGAGGGACCCCCCGATGATGTATGCAATACAATACACTGTCATGCCATTTTTGGTGGAAAAAACGATAAATGTATTGAACAATCAAATAGAGCTTTCTAAACAAATAGTTTTTGAATCAAATTACAAAAAAAACGTCAAAAGAAAAGAAATGACATTCTCTTCAAAATGGCTTTCTCGGATTTTCACAAATTTTTGTGTTTTTGACCCACAAAAAATAAGATATTTTTTTTTCGGAAAAAAATAAATCCACATTTTTTTTTTAGTGAATTTCTTAAGCTTGAATACCAGAATAAGATGACCGGTCCAAATCCGCGGAGGAAAAAAAAATGGGGGGTTCCTCTTTTTGCCACAAAAAGATGCTCCCCCCCACGGAGAGAGGCTGGATCTGCCAGTGCATTTATCACCAAAAAAAATAACCACCACCACCCTAGGTAAGCATATTTTATTTTAATTGAATACCTACCAAGCGAAAAAATGACATGGAAATACTGAAAATCAGGGTGGGGCAACATTTCTTGACTGGGGGGGGGGGGCGGGCAAAACGGCTCACTGGGGGGGCATTTGCCCCCCCCCCCCCCAGTTAACATGTTAAAATAGGCCCCTGGCATACGTCGAAAAAGAAACGTCCATTGAAGACAGCAACGTATTCGTATTCAAATAGCGTATTCAAAGTATCTCGATTTCGCCCAAATTTGCTGGATTTTTGAACTGCAGCAAATAATTTTTCTTTACGATTTTACGATAAATTGGGAACGTGCCGGGGGATACTTGTATTGAATGTCCCCCATATTCCTGTGGGGCGGCGGGGGGGGCGGGCATTTGCCCTGATGCTGGATCCCCCTGGATCCGCCCAAAGGCCGTTATAAGAGAGGTAGAGTCATCCGGGGATTTTAGCACCCCCAATCGCTAAAAACATTAGCGTGACGTCCACTGGTGCTAATGATCCGACTCGGCTGTCGCCGCACACGCGGCTCGGTGCGGGGCGAAATATTCCGAACGGGACACGGATAGTTGGCGCGCGGATAGTTGCGCGGCGTCTAAGGTACGATCATATTTAAGATTACGTTTACCGCGGAATAATTATCCCTCCCTTAATTCATGCTGAGAGGGAGACGGTCATACGCTGCCCCGGTCTCTGTCAGGGGGCGACTGCAGGCGAGATGGCCATACACTGCACCCGGTCTGACTGAGGAGTGAGACGGCCTTACGCTGCCCCGCGTCTGACTGAGGGGTGAGACGGCCTTACGATGAACTGCTGCCCTTCTCAAGACCGGCTCTCAAACCACCACCGGGGGAGAGACCTCGGCGCTCTCCTGACTCAACATGGCATGCAGAGCTGGCAACACCCGACCTGCCCAACCTACCGACCGGCCGGCCAGTCTGCTTGACATTCTGGCGACCAACCGAGGGTGACCCCGTCACTCGAGCCGGGGTGACGCGATGTCACTACGGGACGCCCTCAATGACATCACACGCCTGGCACTGCGCGTCACCGGGATCAAACGGTTGCGCCGGCCGCTGTGACACAGCGTCAGGTGCCTGGCGCGCGTCGACAAGGGCAACTTCAACCATCGGCTGCTGAACGCTGACTGGGCGCCGGGTCTACACGTCTGACGGCCCGGAGCTGAAGTGGTCGGCGCTTGTCCGAACCTTCAGACCGCTGCTGGATGATGTCGCTCCCGATGCGCGCGGGCGCGCGCGTCCCGACCACCTGGAGCACCACCCTGCATCGGATCGCACCCCGCCACCTGCTGGCGCTCAGGCGGACTGCACTCTCGGCCGGTCAGCGCCAGGAGTACAAGGAGCTCAATCGACAAATCGCGAGCCGCCATCCGCGCCGACTGTCGACACCATCCTCCCAGCAGCAGCTGACCAAGCACGGCCCCCACCGGCATGTGGCGAGTACTGAGGCCCATGATTGGGATCCAACAAGAGCTCTACACCCATCAGCGGCATCACTGCTGACGCCTTGAACAACTTCTCTATGTCCTCAGTGGCCCCAGACCTGGCCGCCACTGTTCCCGCGCCGTCCAGACCCGTCCACGTGCGTCCTGCCCCCGAGTCTGTGCCGGTGGTCCTGAAAATCCAGCCGATTAGCATGGAGACTCTGTGGGTGATAGTGCAGGGTATGAAATCGTCTGGAACTGAGTGCAGTGATGGGTTCAGTGTTTCAATGATTCAGGACTTTTTCCCTGGATTCGGACATATAGTGCTTGATGTAGTAAATGCTAGCCTGGAGACTGGCAGGGTGCCAGAATCCTGGAAGCACGCCATCATAACTCCCATACCAAAAGGGAAGTTCACTACGTCCGACCCGTCCCGTACGCGGCCTATCTCCATTCTCCCGCCAATCAGCAAAATCGCCGAGCGGGCTGTGCAGCTCCAGCTGACCGAGTATATGGAGACGCACC
The DNA here is from genome assembly GCA_036785665.1 of Chirona hameri. Lineage (NCBI taxonomy): Eukaryota > Metazoa > Arthropoda > Thecostraca > Balanomorpha > Balanidae > Chirona > Chirona hameri. The sequence goes on along the minus strand of JAXIVJ010006012.1, from coordinate 60,284 downwards.
ATTTGCTAAGTGACGCGCAGCACGGTTACCGCAGGCGTCACTCGTGTGAGACCGCTCTGCATGTGGTATCGGATGATATTCTTAGGGCCATGGACTGTGGTGAAATTGCCCTGTGGGCAATGGTTGACCTGTCAAAATGTTTTGACATGGTGCCGCATGATGGGCTGTTAGATAAGTTAGTTCTGTATGGCATTGATCCTTTCTGGCTTGACAATTATCTGAAAGATCACACACAGCAGGTTCAGGTCAGAAACAGTGAGGGCCACTCGGTGCGGTCGTCTGTGAGAACCAACTCAGTGGGTGTGTACCAGGGCGGATCCCTCAGTTGCATTCTGTGGTCCATTTTTGCGAATGATCTATGTCTCCATGTCCCTGAGTCTGTGAAAGTTGTTCAGTTCGCAGACGATACCCAAATTTGGACCACTGGTGAAAAGCGAGACCTTCCACTACTTGTAAACCGACTTGAGACCGCTCTCCAGTGTATGTTCGACTGGTTCTGTGAACACGGTATGAAGGTGAACGAGACTAAGACTGAGCTGATGGTCCTGGGCACAAAGCAGATGCTCAGAGATGTCGCCAGTGTCAATGTGCGGTTTAATCAGGCAACGATTACTTCGTCAAACCACGCCCGTAACCTCGGTGTAATTTTCGATCGTAGCCTTGATTTTCAACCGCATGTTGATCAACTCGTACCGAAATGTACCGGAATGTTACTAGCGCTAAACCATGTTAAACACGTCGTTCCCATCGCTACATTGAGGCGTCTCATCACCGCTCTGGTGTTCCCCGTGCTGCAATATTGCATGTCAGTCTATGGCATATGCAACAAGGCACAGGTTCACCGTATCCAGAAGGTGATCAACTTTGCCGCGCGTGTGATTAGTGGGCGCCGAAGGTATGACAGGATATCCGATGTAGCGCGAACGCTCGGCTGGCTTAATGCTGATGAACTCATTACATTCCACCGTGTCATGACTGTACACAAACTGCTTACCAACGACGTACCGAGGCCCCTTGTAAGGACTATAGGTCCAGCCGCGCGCCAACAGCATCGCCACAACACACGGACTGCCGATCTCCATGTATTGCCGCGCATTCGCACTGAAGCGGGACGCAGTCGTCTGTGCTATAGTGCCGTGAAGGAATACAACAAAGTCTCTAGAAAGCCAGGAATATCCTTCAAAACTGCGGCTAAGCGACACCTCGTTACCTGCCGTGACGCATGAGCGATGTTGTAGTGGACAATTTTTTTTGGTGAATGTATGTGTATGTTTGAATGTTCACCATTGTCACTGTTTTATACCACATTGACGTGCGAAGGCGAAAAGCCACTGAGTACAGTGGACCTGAGCGAATAAACGAATTGAATTGAAATTGAATTGGATGCCACGGTCCGGCTGAGCGAGGGGGAGGGGAGACGGCCATACGCTGCCCCGGTCTGGCTGAGGGGAGAGACGGCCATACGCTGGACCGGTCTGACTGAGGGGTGAAACGGCTATACGCTGCACCGGTCCGGCTGAGCGGCGAGATAGCCACACGCTGCCCCGGCCTGGCTGAGCGGCGAGACGGCCATATGCTGCACCGGTCCGGCTGAGGGCGAGACGGCCGTGCGCTGCCCCGGTCCTGCTGAAGGGTGAGACGGCCGTACGCTGCCCCGATCCGGCTGATGGGCGAGACGGCCGTTCGATGCCCCGGTCCGACTGAGGGATGTGACGGCCATACCCTCCCTCAGCCCCGGTCCGGCTGAGGGAGGAGACGGCCATACGCTGTCCTGGTCTGGCTGAGGGGCGAGACGGACATACCCTGCCCCGGTCCGGCTGAGAGGCGAGACGGCCGTACGCTGCCCCGGTCTGGCTGAGGGGCGAGACGGACATACGCTGCCACGGCCCGGCTGAGGGGCAAGACGGTGGTACGCTGCCCCGGTCCGGCTGAGGGGCGAGACGGCCGTACGCTGCCCCGATCCTGCTGAGGGGCAGGACGGCCGTACGCTGCCCCGGTCCGACTGAGGGATGAGACGGCCATACCTTCCCTCAGCCCCGGTCCGGCTGAGGGAGGAGACGGCCATACGCTGACCTGGTCTGGCTGAGGGTCGAGACGGACATACGCTGCCCCGGCCCGGCTGAGGGCGAGACGGCCGTACGCTGCCCCGTCTGGCTGAGGGCGAGACGGCCATACGCTGTTCTAGTCTGGCTGAGGGGTGAGACGGCCATACGTTGTACCTGGAAATGTTGCAAATGGCATTGTTTTGGCTTAATGTTCAAGATATGCTAAAAACAAACTAAAAGCACATAATATTTCAAAATATAGACTGGCAACAAAACTTATCTGACGGCGACGACTCCAGATCTTCAGAGGGGGGGGGGGGTCCAGTCATGGTGGGCCCCTGGGAAAGAGGCCTCCCCAAAAATATATATATTTCCCTCAGGCGCGGATCTAGGATTTCGGTCAGAGGGGGGACTTACAAAAAGTTGCGCCCTACGGGCGCACTTGGCGGGCGATACATGTATTGTATTGTATTGCATTAAACAATTAAAACACTCTCCATTTTAAAATGGCTATTCCGAGTGTCGGGTCAGGGTTAGGAAGAGAGACATGTTAAAAGACGCTCGGTATACAACACGCAATAAGATCAGATGAATATAAAAGTGCACACGGGCTATAGGAAATAAAACACACACGCACACACACCCACGCAGTCACACACTCATTTTCCTCGCTTCACACAACTAAAAGTTCGGACACTGCACGCTTAAAAGCCCCCCGGGATAAATCTCGAATCTCCAGCGGGAGGCGGTTATATAACTGCGCCATACAAAAAAGGAAGGCGCCGCCTGCCTGCTTCGGTTCTCGCGCGCGGGAGAGCCAGATCTGCGTCCTGCCGGGTGGTTCGAGAGCGAAGAGCAGAGTTGACCTGAAGCTGAGAGGAAAGAGCCACTGGCTCCCCGGTGCAGCGAATTTTGTGCAGAAAATTGAATGAGTGAAGTTCGTACAACTGGCGGGCGGTAGGCCAGCCCAGTTCGTCTCGCACGTCCGATATGTGGTCGAATTTGCGTCGGCCAGAGACAACGCGCAGCGCAAAATTGAGGATCTTTTGGAGGCGCTGTATATTTTTCTCTGACCCGTTTCCAAAGACAGCAAGACAGTATCGGACGTGCGAGAGGACCAAGGCATTGACCAGGGTAGGCAGAAGGTCGGGCGGGATCTGATGACGCACGTGGGACAGGCCGATGAGGATACCGTTACAATTTTTGACGAGAGCAGACACGTGAGAGTCCCAGGTGAGGTGCTTGTCGAACACCACGCCAAGGTTCCTCGCCGTAGGGCCCTCACGGATCGTATCCTCGCGAAATAGATTGGAGATTGGGACTAAGCCACGACAATTCTGACGGGAGCCAAATACGATAAGTTCAGTTTTGCCGGTGTTGACCTTCAAACCGTGGGAGTGGAACCAGGCATCCAAAGAGTTTAAAACCTGTTCCATGGTAGCAATAAGCTGAGGGAGGGAGTCTTTTTTGCCAGAGAGTAGAATTTGAGTATCGTCAGCGTACTGCACCACGTGCGCCTCAGGGGCAAAGAGGGAGAGGTCGTTGGCGAAAATCTGGAAAAGGAGCGGGCCAAGTGATGAACCTTGGAAAACACCCATAGGATTGGGGAGAGGACTGGAAAGGAGTAGGTTTCCCCGCCCACCAGTTGTACAAACAGATTGAGTATGGCCACGGAGGTAAGAGGAGAACCAGGTCGGATCGATACAATAGGCTTGAAGTTTGGAAAGAAGCTTTGAGTGGTCGATGACGTCAAAGCATTTGGAAAGGTCGAGAAGACAGAGAAGCGTGAGTTCCTGGCGGTCGGTAGCAGAAAGGATGTGGTCGGATACGGTAACTAGCGCAGTTTCTGTGGATAGGCTGAAGCGGAAACCGTGCTGGGAAGAGGAGAAAAGATGATTTTCAGACATATAGGAGTATAGCTGCTGCTGAGCAACTTTCTCCACAAGCTTGGGGAAGGCAGGGACGATGGAGATGGGACGAAAGTTGGATGCTTCGGAAAGGCTGCCGGATTTGTGGATAGGGTGAACGGTGGAGTGCTTCCAGGACGCGGGAAATTAACAGGTTGTGAGACAGGTGTTGACAAGATAGAGAAGGACGTGACCAATGGCATCAAAACACAGCCTGATAATCCCGATGCTAACACCGTCAGAGTCAGTGGCAGAAGAGTTTTTCATAGAAAAGAGAACAGACCGGAGAGACTGAAGTGAGATAGGTTTCAGTGAGAAGGCACAGGCACCCACCCTGGGTAGCCTGCAAGGAAAACGAAGGGGCTCTCCCCTGTCTCGGACCTCACCCGCGACTCGAGGACCTACCCCCACAAAGTACTCGTTAAGCTCGTTGGGGGTGGCCTCAGGCGCAACTCGCTGAGTGAACCTCTTGCCCTCGATCACCTGACGCACGTTGCGAAAGATGGAGACCGGACCCTGCCTCCTCACCCGGCTGGAAATGTCGTTTCTGACATCTCGTCTGATGGCCGATTTCACTTGTTTATCCAAGGTGAGGAAGGCAGGAGTCCGGCCCTCCCGGGCAAGAAGTCCACGGCGCTGCGCCATAAGTCGCAGGGTGGCGTCCGAGGCAGGGGGGGGGGGGGGCGAAGGGTTGTGAATTTTGATGCGCTGTAAAGGAGCATGATAGTCAAGAACAGGTAAGAGCAGCTGGATGAAGGCAGACCACTGATCCGTCAATCCCACGCGCGAGAAAACCGGGCTCCAGTCGGTGTGATACAATGAGGTATGAAAGTCAAGGACATTCACGCGGCTCAGGCGTCTAGACTGAACAATGGAAGGTCGAGCCCTTAGTTTGGGAATGGTGAGATATGCCTTAGTAAAAGAATGATCACTATACGAACACGGTAAGACACAAACATCATGAACATAAGTTGCAGAGTTAGAGATAAAAACGTCTAAGAGTGAGCCAGATCTAAAAGTTGGCATATCTACAAACTGATGGAGGTTGAAACTATGCATGAACTCTGTCAGCCCGACCTTACCATTGTTCGAGTCTAGACCAAGTAAATTGCAGTTTAAGTCACCAGTAATAAGAATGGGATCGGCAGACATTAAAGGAAATAGTTCACCTTCAACATGGGATTTTGAACTGAAATAGCAGTTTTGTAGCCCGTGTTGAGAAATCTTTATCTGCAACTTTTCTTGGCTGAAAAGACTCTCCAGCCGAAGATATTTGACTTTTTGGCGAAGGAATGCGTTTTTTTTCCCGGAACGGCCTATAGCCATTTTCCGGGGAGGGGCAATGACCTCTGGCAATTTGCCAGGCAAAAAACTACGTTAACCGGTTTATGTGACCCGGAGCAAACTAGGGACTAGGGCAGCTATTTTACGTTACTAATTACGTTAACCGGTTTATTTGTACCCGGAACAATTATTTGTTCAAAGTAAATATAATATCTAACATTACGTTAAGTATTTCGTTCAAGGTCAAATATAATATCCTAGCATTACGTTAAGTATTTCGTTCAAGGTCAAAAATAAGTAAAACACGAGACACAAATACATACATATTTTTATTACATACACTTGAACAGTGTCAGTGTTGGTGGAGCCGTGGGGTGCCGTCATTGCAACAGCGGGAGACTGTTGCCAGTCTCCCTAGCTCCGGCGCCTCGGCGAGACCTGGTTGTGGGGTGTGTTTAGCTGGGGGAAAAGTCCTGAATAATAAAAAAAAACAGCGTCTATAGCAAAGGGGAAAAACCTGCGCGGTGGGCCAAAAATGCGCAAGGCAAAAAAACCCTGTTATATTTGTTTAGCTAAACGTGTTTGGTAGAGATAATCTAAGAGGGGACCTATCAATACAATATAACTATCACCTAACAGTGTAAAAAAGTTTGACAGGGTGGATACTGCACCGCAGCGCAGTGGACACTGCACCGCAGCGCAGCAGCCAACGCACCGCGTCGCAGCATCGGCGTGTGATCTGGTTTGGCAGGGAATCATGCCGCCGCCAACGCAAAATCGCACATCAGCCATCGGCGTCCCATCGCAGAAATCCCCCGCCAAATCAGCCACGCCACGAAGAGCCACGGCCAGAAACCCTCGCCGCGGGGCCGAGATCCAGCAGAGGGCCCCTGCAACAAGACACCGGCAGCCAACGCGCAACCCCACGTCGGCAGCAACATGATTTAACATACTGCACCGCAGCGCAGCGGACACCACACCGCAGCGCAGTGGAGTGAGCACCGCACCGCAGCGCAGCGGCCACCGCACCGCAGCGCAGCATCGGCATATCAGGGGCGGGTGTTCACGTACTCGGCTTTGGCAAGAGCGGAGTAGAGGGGAGAGGAGGGTTGGGAGGAGCATTACGTTAAGAAATGAACAACGAATTCCAATGGAACCTTTCGTTGCGCGACTGACGCGACTGATTTGGCAGGGAATCGTGCCGCCGCCAACGCAAGACCGCACATCTACCATCGGCGTCCCATCGCAGAAATCCCCCGCCAAATCAGCCACGCAACGAATTTCGCCGCGCGGCCGAGATCCAGCAGGGGGCCCCCGTAACAAGACACCGGCAGCCAACACGTAACCCCACGTCGGCAGCAACGTGATTTTAACATAATTTAACATGCTGCACCGCAGCGCAGCGGACACTGCACCGCAGCGCAGCAGCCACCGCACCGCGGCGCAGCATCGGCGTGTGATCTGGTTTGGCAGGGAATCATGCCGCCGCCAACGCAAAATCGCACATCAGCCATCGGCGTCCCATCGCAGAAACCCCCGCCAAATCAGCCACGCAACGAAGAACCCTTCGCCGCGCGGCCGAGATCCAGCAGGGGGCCCCCGCAACAAGACACCGGCAGCCAACACACAACTCCCGCGTCAGCAGTAACTTGATTTAACAGTTAGTCAGGAAGTTATTTCTGACTGGTTTGGCAGGGAATCATGCCGCCGCCAACGCAAAACCACACATCAACCATCGGCGTCCCATCGCAGAAATCCCCCGCCAAATCAGCCACGCAACGAACAGCCAAGCCATAACCATTCGCCGCGCTACCAATCCAGCAGGGGGCCCCCGCGACAAGACACCGGCAGCCAACACACAACTCCCACGTCAGCAGCAGCACGATTTAACAGTTAGTCAGAAATAACTTAATGAAGTATTTGTTGGAGGTGATTTATTGTTTCTTGTTGAACCGTCTCAAATTGCGGCGGTAGCGGTTACTTTCAGGGGGGCTGGGGGGGGGAGGGACTACGAGGGAGCTGGGAAGGAGGGTGGGGGGAGGGGAGGGATGGCGGGGAGAGGCGGGCGGGCGGGGAGCTGGGGCGGGCGGGCGGGGAGCTGGGGCGGGAGGGCGGAGACTGGGCGGGGTTGCGGGCGACTTTCCGGGAGACGGCTCTCATGAGAGAGTCGTCCGAGGGGAGGTCCTCCGAGAATCGGCTCTCCGCTGGTGCTGGGGAGGCCGGGGAGGCGGGGCCTGAGTCGGTGTTCGACTCGGCTGGTTGGGCTGGGGAGCGCGGTGCCGGTGGATCAGCGGCAACGGCGCCTTCGAGGTCCGACAGAGATGCCTCGGGGAGCTGGGGTGGTGGTCGGGGGGTCTGTCGGTTGGGGGGTCTGGCGGGAGGCCGGTGGGGTGGGGGGAGGTTCCGGGAGGTGGGAGGGGCGGCCAAGCGCCGGGGGCGAGACCTGGGCTGAGAGAGGTGGAGGGCGGGGCGTCCGGTGGGCGCCGACTGTCGCCGCGCTTCAAGCGCTCCGTCTCGCGAGCGAGGCCCCAGGCCAAACACCGGCGGTCCCAGGCCGGGTGGGCCTGGTCGCACGAGGCGCAGCGTGCTGCGCGCGTGCACCCTTCGGTGCCGTGCTCGCCAGCGCACCGACCACAGGTGGCGGTGCGCACCCGGCAGGTCCACTTGAGGTGGCCGTAGTGCCAGCACTGCTGACACTGCCGGGGGGGGGGGGGGGGGGGGCGGGATCCACTCCCTGACGGGGGCAGCCACGTACCCACAGTGGATGTGGGTCGGCAGCTCCTTGCCTCGGAAGCGGAGCCGAATCAGCGGGTTGGGCTGATCGGGTCGCCGCTTCGATGGCGACAGGCGAGTCACCTCGCACACCCCTTGGTGTGCGAGTTCCCGGAGGAGATCGTCCTCCGAGAGCTCGGCCACGTCTGGGCACCATGCCAGACCCTCCACGGAGTTGAGGTGCGCCGGGGCCTCCACGGCGACCCTCACTCCGATGAAGGTGGTCCGTCCCATGACACTGACGTTCTGTTGGGACGTCAGTGTCTCGATCAGGAGTGCTCCTGACCGAATGGGTTTGGCGCTGGCTACGTCGCCACAGATGGCGACCAGCCAGCGCCGGACCTGGAACGGGTTGACATTCCTAAATGGAATGCCATCCGCTCGCCACATAAGGAGGCAAGCGGGCCCGTCCGGGGGGGTGGGGTCGGGGGGAGCCGTGCTCCGGGTCGGACCCTGGGAGGCCCCTGAGGGGAGCGGGGAGTGGATCCGACCGGGGAGGTGCGACGTCGCGCACCGGGGGGGGGACCCCAGAGGGGGGGTCGGGGGGTCGGGGGGACGGAGGGGCGGAGGGGCGGGGGGGGGGGGGGGGGTCGGGGGGATGGGAGTCCGGCAACGGCCGGGCCCCTGGACGGGGCTGGCGGGGCCTGCGACGTCGCGCACCGGGGGGGGGGGGGACCCCAGAGGGAGGTCGGGGGGTCGGGGGGACGGAGGGGCGGAGGGGCGGGGGGGTGGGTCGGGGGGATGGGAGTCCGGCAACGGCCGGGCCCCTGGACGGGGCGGGCGGGGCCCCTGAGGGGGGCTGGGAGGGGGACTGAGCGGCGGGCGGGGGGCCCCAGTCCAACGGGGTGATGGCCGAGTCGGGTCGGGGTAATGGCCGGTCACTGCGGGGCCCCAGTCCCACGGGTTGATGGGCGGGAGGGGCAGGGGGCTGGGAGGGGGACCGTCCAGGGGGGCGCGCGGACGCGCGCCAGGGAACCCCGGAGGGGGGCTCCTCTGCCACCCAGCAGTCAGCAGGAGACCGAAGGCTGCGACGCTGCGTGTACAATTATAACTTACGTCAGTGGCGCACGCAGGGGGGGTCAAAGGGATCAGCTAACCCCCCCCCCCCGAAATTTCTGAGGGGCCCGTATTTCTGAGGGGCCCGTTTCTGGTACGGGCCCGGTCTTGGTAGGGGCCCGGTCTTGGTCAGGCCCGATCGAGGTAGGGGCCCGGTGCTGGCAAAGGCGTGGCATGGGATGATGGGCCCGGTCACAACAGGGCCTGGTCCTCGCATATTCTTGACACGGCACGGGCCTGTTTCTGGTAGGGGCCTGATCGAGGCAGGGGCCCGGTGCTGGCAAAGGCGTGATATGGGGCCCGGTCAGAACGAGAGCCCGGTACTTGAACATTATTGATGCGGGCCCGTTTCTGGTAGGGGCCCTGTCTTGGTCAGGCCCGATCAAGGCAAGGGCCCGGTGCTGGCAAAGGCGTGATATGGGGCCCGGTCAGAACGAGGGCCCGGTCACAACAGGGCCCGGTCATTGCATATTCTTGATACGGGCCCGGTCTTGGTCAGGCCTGATCGAGGCAGGGGCCCGGTGCTGGCAAAGGCGTGATATTGGGCCCGGTCACAACAGGGCCCGGTCCTTGCATATTCTTGATACGGGCCCGTTTCTGGTAGGGGCCCGGTCTTGGTCAGGCCTGATCGAGGCAGGGGCCGGTGTTGGCAAAGGCGTGGCATGGGGCCCGGTCAGGACGAGGGCCTGGTCATAACAGGGCCCGGTCCTCGCATATTCTTGATACGGGCCCGTTTTTGGTAGGGGCCCGGTCTTGGTCAGGCCCGATCGAGGCAGGGGCCCGGTGCTGACAAAGGCGTGATATGGGCCCGGTCACAACAGGGCCCGGTCCTTGCATATTCTTGATGCGGGTCCGTTTCTGGTAGGGGCCGGTCTTGGTCAGGCCCGGTCACAACAGGACCCGATCCTAGCAAATTCTTGATACGGGCGTATTTGATATTGATACGTATTTTTTACATTATCCATTGCTGCTTCAGGAAATGGTTTATGGCAACTTGTGGCAACATGATGGTGGGCGCGAATGACGTAATCGAGGCGCACTAAAACCCCAACGATGATGATGATGACATAACTGCCGGGGATCGGACTGCCTAACTGCCTAACCTGTAAAATATAATTGTTGTTGTTGTCATTTACCTGTCTAACCTGCCTAACCTGTAAAATATAATTTTTGTTGTCATTTACCTCATTTCGTCAAATTTACTCTCGACAGTTGTACCGCACATCAGTAGCACACGCACCTAAAATTCACACATCAGTAGCACACGCAGTGACCTTACACGACATTGACAAGAAAATTATAATGTCTCAGGTCCCATGATGTAGGGGGCCCGCTCAAAAACAAGTGACCGAAATCCGCGAAGTTTTCTAAAAACGGGTGGGGGCCCGCTCACAAGGGGGCCCGCTTTTAGGGCTCTGACCCCCCGAAATGGAATCCTGCGTACGCCACTGACTTACGTTGGTTGTGAATCACTCCAAAATAGCGTCAGACGCGCCACTTTCCCTAACCCCCTACTGTTACCAAAATGCTACCAAAAAGAGCAAACACGAACGAGGCAAAAACAACATTTCTTTCTTTCGCAACAAGTTATTTTTTTCTCAGGCAGTACCCATTTTCATCGCCAGTTTCAGCGATTTTTTTGTGTGGATAATTTCTATTGCCGCCCCTGTCGAGCTGGGGGGGGGGGGGCTTTTGCCCCTGCCCCCCCCCCCCCCCCCCCCCGCCCCTGGACCCGCCAGTGCACACCTCTCGCTGCGGCATGTCCGCCCGTCGCCGCTGTGATATCCGAGGCCGCACCGCGCAGCTGCCAGGACTGCTGCCGACCGGACCGTGACTTTTTCTGCGTTGCGTTGCTTGTATGTGGTTGTTCGAAATATCGAGATACATTGAATAAATAAAGGAAAAAAAGGGAAAAAGTTCACACGGTCAGGTCAGCATTGACGACTTCGTCATTTCGGTGCCGATATTATGTGACTTGAAGGTTTACATGTTCGCACCGTGACTTTTTGTTCTCTTCCCATTGTTTACAAGTTAACATACATTACGATTCTTGATGTGACTCGAAGCGGTTTTTTTTGGGGGGGGGGGGGGCAGCCGTAGTGCAAACAAAACTCGCTTCCAGCGACCATGACATGAAACTCCATATTGGGTTTTCGATGCATCTTGTCACTGATGTTTGGATCCATTTTCGTGCCGCTTGCTTCCTTTTATTTTACGGTCCGTCGCGTTTAAGCGGCCATAACGGCCGCCATCTCTCCTCGTCCTCTCGCTACAACTTGGATTTGAGAGCCGCCGGTGAAAAGCACCCCCTGGCATTTTTACAATTCTCCACCTCTGATTAGGGGCACAGTTTGTGATTCTTTTGGAAGTGGTTGGCGACTGAAAGCATACAATGAAAGGTGATCGCTTTATAGTGCCCGCTATTACTCTTCCTTGCTTCAATCGATAGAAGGGCACACGAGTAAAGTGAGTTCCGTTTTGCACCCACTCCAGAAGATTGACACAGTTCTGTTCTTTGCAGTGTTCTTTAAGTAGTTTGATCCGTTGCTCCATAATTTTTCCTCACAGTATGGTATCTGAATCGCGACTGGATTATATTAGCTTTCTTCTCTCTTATCGTGTTTCTCTTTTCTTGGAGGTCTTGATTATTGGACATTCGGAAACCCAAATGCAAAGAAAATTGTTCTTTATATACGAATGTTACAGTGAGCGTACCTGATAGGCTAATTACGTATGTATGATGACGTATCCCTGTGACGTATGTAGGAGGGCGCCCGAGGGGCATGTTTTAGTTGAAGCAATGGGAAAATGGAGCGTTTTCTGAATCTATTTTTAAACACTTTTTTAAAAAGTGTTTTAAAATATTTTATTTATTTATTTTATTTATTTCTCAAGATTGCCGACGGGGATGACCCATTGATGGACGAAGTCAAAGTTTTTAAAATCAAAAACACGATATTACACATTGACATTCACCTGCTTAACATACATACATATGATAAAATCATGTGAATATACAGAAAAATACGAAACGCTGCCTGAATCCTAAAAATAAACGCTAAACGAGTGATGATACAAAATACGCTAAAAATGACAAAAACTGCCTGGGACTAGCAATGATCACATCAGTTGATGTAATATCTAACTATCTAACTATATGATATAATGCTGCAGCGAACAGCTTCACCTTACTGCGAAATGAGTAAAAACTGTCGCTGAACATGTCCGCTGTAGGGGATAGCTCTCTAAGAATCGATTCATTTGCCTAGGCAGCCTCACGAAAAGTCCATTATTTACAGTGGCCCTCAGCGAATGGCACATTCAACAATGTACTACTTTGCTGCCTGGTGGTTGTACGACTAGGTACGCTCAATGAGAATGACTGCAATAAAAACGCTGACGAGATTCTACCCTTAAAAACGTTACGGACGAACATAACATCGTGCTGTGCCCTTCTCGCGGATACAACTGTGCCCTTCTCGCGGATACAGATGTGAGTTTAAAATGTCTCAGCAGATCAGCATATGACAGTGATGATGAATGACAGCGACAGTGAGCGTTGAGCCAAATTAGAAATTTGTGCTCAATCCGGTTAACTCTGTCAGTGTGCATTGCAGCAGCTCCATTCCATATCACACTGCAGTACTCCAGGTTGGAGCGTACATAAGCGTAGTATGACGCCAGGACAGATGACAAGTTGAGATGTCCTCCCGGGGTAGCCCTCTGATATGACCTTATCAGAACACCTAGGGCGCGGCTCGCTTTAGTGACTGTCTGATCGACATGAGGCCCAAATGTCAATTTTGTATCCAAAATAATACCTAAATCCCGAATTTTGTCAACATGTTCCAGAATTGTGTCTCCGATTGAGTAATTTGTAACCAGTGGCTTTGTCTTTAGGGTCATTCGAAATGACTTGCATTTGGATTGGTTTAACTTGAGTTTCCATGTTTTTGACCACTGGTGGAGACGTCCAAGATCTTCTTGCAAGCTTTTGGTATCATTTTGGCAAGTTATTTTCCTATACAGTTTGGCGTCATCTGCATAGAGGAGCACCCGAGAGGACATCCCAACTGGCAGGTCGTTTATATACAGGGCGAAGCACAAAGCGGAGATCACGCCCCCTTCCGGTGTGCCCGACGTAACCCGGCACCACTCTGAGCACTTGCCGTTTACCACAACGCGTTGTTTCCTGCTAATGAGATATGATGTGAACCAATTTAGAGCCAAACCTGATACATGGTAAGAATTCTTCAGCTTGTGAATCAAAAGAGAATGATCGACGCTTTGGAACGCGGCTGAAAAATCTGTATAAATACAATCTGTTTGAGAATGCTCTCCGATAGCTTCCCATGCAGTGCTCAGCAGTGACGATAGGTTAGTTGCACACGATCTGCCTGGGACGAATCCATGTTGCTCAGGCGAAATGGCAGGTCTCACATGGCGCAATAAGTTAGTATATGCAACCTTCTCGAGGACCTTTCCGAACAATGGAATCAGTGACACGGAACGGTAGCTACTTGGATCTTTGACACTACCCTTCTTGAATATAGGCACGATGTTAGCCCTTTTCCAGAGTTCCGGAAATATACCTTGGCTTACCGACAGCTCACAGATCTTCGCTAATATGGGAATTATGGGAAAATATGATATAAAACACACATTTTCCCATAATGTGCTCATTCCCATGTTTTTCGCTGTTTTCTCTTACCAGATTCCGGGTCAAAATGTATAAGGTTCGTCAGACATTCCAACAGCCAGTCGTTTATCTACACCATGTCGTCGTACAGCAGCCAGTCGTACATAATAATGATGATTTCCGGTATATTTTTAAGGGCAGGGCAGCTGCGTTTTTTTAAACTCAACAAACTTATTAACCCCACCCACTAAGGTTTTAGAGGAAAAAAACACAGCCGTGCCGGCGCTGCGCGCCGCCGTTTTTACCACAGGTGTTTGTATATCAATCATCCACATTGTGTGAAATTTTTGACCTCGGGTCATCTCAGGTCAGATCACGTGATTCCACCTCCAAGAAGTTTGCGGTCGTGCCACAGCCACAGTTTTAGGCCGGGTGGTTTCTATATTACAGGATTTAACTAGGCCATATGTACCTACAATTCGTTTATCTCAGATATTTGATATCGGTGACCTAAGATCAGGTAGATCACGTGACTTCCCCACTCAAAGTCAATGATAAAAATTACAAATGCTTCTTATTCAAGTGATACACATTATATCAGACAACAACTTTCAAAATCATGTTATTATAGGTCATCCTTGATGAACCAGGCACATTTTTTGATCAGTGAGCCCTTCAAAGTATCTTAGGCCATCCGATGTCACCAACACATTTTTGCCAACAACTTTTTATTAAATAAAGATAAAGACGTGAAACTGACACCATTGTCTTTATCTCATCCAGGCGCTTCACAACATTTGCCTTGCGACCCACATGGGCCGCCATATGACCCTCGGATGACCTCGGATGACCCTGAACTGAATTTTTCCTTCAACTTAAACGAATTGCAAAATAATATTATTCGAAGCGCCTTGAGGAGATAAGCACGATAACGTTAAAGTTATTGTTCTATCGTGCTTAGATAAGACATTATTAACTAAAAACTGCTTTGCCAAAACAGTCTTCATGACCTTTGATTTGATAGCCTCTGGATTCTTATGGACAGGGCGTATTTTAAGGGATTTTGACTGGGGTGGCAACTCGGCGATCAAGGGTGCCATCGCTCAAGGGGGGCGCCATCGCCAAAATATGCAATATCACAAATGTGCCATTTGTATGTAGGTAGTTGTATGCAGTGATGGCCTACCCTACGCTACGCTACGGAATTACGCTACGTTACGTATGGTTTCTAGGCCTGCTGACATGGGCACTCATAATAGTCTTTCGGCACCCACAATCATGAACATGTTTCAAAATGCATAAAACTAAAATAATAAGATATATTTTTAAGGTCAGGATTCTGCTGATCGCCAGATATCACTACTTAAATGATTGAACAGTTGGTTTTTATGCCAGCATTAGTTTGAAATCTTCTCAGCTGTTATGATCGTACTTTTCCTTTCAGTAAGTCACAGAATAAATTTTATCATGGCACTAGCTGTCAAGAGACTGAATATTTGTGTCATTAATTTGCATACGAATTATTCCATGCTGAAAGTTGTTCGATGCATATGTATTTACTTCAGTTTCCATAACTCTTTTCAAATATATGTTTTGCTTCTTCGAAAAACTTGCATTTGAAACAAAGCAAATGCCAATCAAGTAGGTATATTATAATTTAGTAAGCCGAAAGCGTGTCAGGATAAATGGAAGTTTAAATTGTAGTTCTATAAAATGGGTTTTTATTACGGCCAAATGTAGTCACGTCACAGTCACAGTTATACCTTTGTAGTCACGGAGTGCTGAACGAAATTGATGTAATATTCATAGACGACATTTTTATTTTGGGATAAACCCTCGTCCAGGTGGGCCTCCTAAAGTAGGTAGAAGGGAGTAAGTGCAACTAATAGAAGTAGGGAGAACGATCGAAAGATCAGAGCGAGGCAAAATGAAGTCACTTCGGCAATTTGTTCGCTTCAGATCAATATTGAGGCCACTGAAGGTCATCAAAGATCAAATTTTCCAATTTAAGGACTTTGCTCCAGATACCCCGAATATCTTGGGAACTATGATAGCTATGCACACACGGTAAAAACAATTGGAAGCTCTAAAAAAAATAATCGTTAAAAATTTTAGCTCCGGTTTATTTACGCTACAGAAGTCATCAAATGTCAAAAAGGCTGTTTTTGGCAAAACTTTTTTAGTCAATTACTGTTTACCTAAAATAAATAGGAGAGTAATTTTAGATTCATCGTGTTTGACTCGTTACGGCGCATTGACACACATTGATGATGACCAAGTTACGTTAACTTCAAAATTCGACTTCAGGTAAAGGTAAATGGTGACCCAAGTAGGTCATACTGCACATTGGTAAACGTGCCTTGACGTGACAAACGTAGTGGTGTCATGTTTACATCTCTATAGTTATTCTATCGAAATTAACCTCTGTGACGTCACAGGTCACCAGCAATGTGTCCAAAATTCTGTCCGGGGATGAACATTGCACATTGGCTACCGAATGGCGTTTGAATCTTCCCGATCCGACTGTTGGTTCCGAAGACATCTCTTCACCGACCTCGATTCTGGCCGCCATCTTGGATATCAAATCCATATAACTGAAAAATTTACCGACCGATTTTCTTTTTGTTGCGTCAAACGATCCGCGATTGAGTTGGCTTTAATGTCGCGCAAAAAACACCGCCCTGCTCCGCTTCGTTTTCGAGCGATTCACGAAAAACATGTGGGGGCACATAAGTGCCCCCCCCCCCTCCCCTCCACAGCGGGTGTTAAGTCACTGCTAGGCGATATACAACATCAGTCCCCCCTCCCCTCCACTGCGCGTGTTAAGTCACTGCTAGGCGATATACAACATCAGTGTCCCCCCCCCCCTCCCCTCCACTGCGCGTGTTAAGACACTGCTAGGCGATATACAACATCAGTGTCCCCCCCCCTCCACTGCGCGTGTTAAGTCACTGCTAGGCGATATACAACATCAGTGTCCCCCCCCCCCCTCCCCTCCACTGCGCGTGTTAAGTCACTGCTAGGCGATATACAACATCAGTGTCCCCCCCTCCCCTCAACTGCGCGTGTTAAGTCACTGCTAGGCGATATACAACATCAGTGTCCCCCCCCTCCCCTCCACTGCGCGTGTTAAGTCACTGCTAGGCGATATACAACATCAGTGTCCCCCCCCCCCTCCACTGCGCGTGTTAAGTCACTGCTAGGCGATATACAACATCAGTGTCCCCCACCCTCCCCTCCACTGCGCGTGTTAAGTCACTGCTAGGCGATATACAACATCAGTGTCCCCCCCTCCCCTCCACTGCGCGTGTTAAGTCACTGCTAGGCGATATACAACATCAGTGTTCCCCCCCCCCCACCCTCCACTGCGCGTGTTAAGTCACTGCTAGGCGATATACAACATCAGTGTCCCCCCCCCCCCCTCCCCTCCACTGCGCGTGTTAAGTCACTGCTAGGCGATATACAACATCAGTGTCCCCCCCCTCCCCTCCACTGCGCGTGTTAAGTCACTGCTAGGCGATATACAACATCAGTGTCCCCCCCCCTCCCCTCCACTGCGCGTGTTAAGTCACTGCTAGGCGATATACAACATCAGTGTCCCCCCCCTCCCCTCCACTGCGCGTGTTAAGTCACTGCTAGGCGATATACAACATCAGTCCCCCCCCCCTCCCCTCCACTGCGCGTGTTAAGTCACTGCTAGGCGATATACAACATCAGTGTCCCCCCCCCCTCCACTGCGCGTGTTAAGTCACTGCTAGGCGATATACAACATCAGTCCCCCCCCCCTCCCCTCCACTGCGCGTGTTAAGTCACTGCTAGGCGATATACAACATCAGTGTCCCCCCCCCCCTCCCCTGCGCGTGTTAAGTCACTGCTAGGCGATATACAACATCAGTGTCCCCCCCCCCTCCACTGCGCGTGTTAAGTCACTGCTAGGCGATATACAACATCAGTGTCCCCCCCCCCTCCCCTCCACTGCGCGTGTTAAGTCACTGCTAGGCGATATACAACATCAGTTCCCCCCCCCCCCCCCCTCCCCTCCACTGCGTGTGTTAAGTCACTGCTAGGCGATATACAACATCAGTGTCCCCCCCCCCTCCACTGCGCGTGTTAAGTCACTGCTAGGCGATATACAACATCAGTGTCCCCCCCCCCCCCCCTCCCCTCCACTGCGCGTGTTAAGTCACTGCTAGGCGATATACAACATCAGTGTCCCCCCCCCTCCCCTCCACTGCGCGTGTTAAGTCACTGCTAGGCGATATACAACATCAGTGTCCCCCCCCCCCCCCCTCCCCTCCACTGCGCGTGTTAAGTCACTGCTAGGCGATATACAACATCAGTGTCCCCCCTCCCCTCCACTGCGCGTGTTAAGTCACTGCTAGGCGATATACAACATCAGTGTCCCCCCCCACCCTCCCCTCCACTGCGCGTGTTAAGTCACTGCTAGGCGATATACAACATCAGTGTCCCCCCCCCCCCCTCCCCTCCACTGCGCGTGTTAAGTCACTGCTAGGCGATATACAACATCAGTGTCCCCCCCACCCTCCCCTCCACTGCGCGTGTTAAGTCACTGCTAGGCGAGATACAACATCAGTGTCCCCCCCCCCCTCCCCTCCACTGCGCGTGTTAAGTCACTGCTAGGCGATATACAACATCAGTGTCCCCCCCACCCTCCCCTCCACTGCGCGTGTTAAGTCACTGCTAGGCGAGATACAACATCAGTGTCCCCCCCCCCCTCCCCTCCACTGCGCGTGTTAAGTCACTGCTAGGCGATATACAACATCAGTGCCCCCCCCACCCTCCCCTCCACTGCGCGTGTTAAGTCACTGCTAGGCGAGATACAACATCAGTGTCCCCCCCCCCCTCCCCTCCACTGCGCGTGTTAAGTCACTGCTAGGCGATATACAACATCAGTGTCCCCCCCACCCTCCCCTCCACTGCGCGTGTTAAGTCACTGCTAGGCGAGATACAACATCAGTGTCCCCCCCCCCCCTCCCCTCCACTGCGCGTGTTATGTCACTGCTAGGCGATATACAACATCAGTGTCCCCCCCCCCCTCCACTGCGCGTGTTAAGTCACTGCTAGGCGATATACAACATCAGTGTCCCCCCCACCCTCCCCTCCACTGCGCGTGTTAAGTCACTGCTAGGCGAGATACAACATCAGTGTCCCCTCCCCCCTCCCCTCCACTGCGCGTGTTAAGTCACTGCTAGGCGATATACAACATCAGTGTCCCCCACCCTCCCCTCCACTGCGCGTGTTAAGTCACTGCTAGGCGATATACAACATCAGTGTCCCCCCCACCCTCCCCTCCACTGCGCGTGTTAAGTCACTGCTAGGCGATATACAACATCAGTGTCCCCCTCACCCTCCCCTCCACTGCGCGTGTTAAGTCACTGCTAGGCGATATACAACATCAGTGTCCCCCCCACCCTCCCCTCCACTGCGCGTGTTAAGTCACTGCTAGGCGATATACAACATCAGTGTCCCCCTCACCCTCCCCTCCACTGCGCGTGTTAAGTCACTGCTAGGCGATATACAACATCAGTGTCCCCCCTCCCCTCCACTGCGCGTGTTAAGTCACTGCTAGGCGATATACAACATCAGTGTCCCCCCTCCACTGCGCGTGTTAAGTCACTGCTAGGCGAGATACAACATCAGTGCCCCCCCCCCCAACCCTCCCCTCCACTGCGCGTGTTAAGTCACTGCTAGGCGATATACAACATCAGTGTCCCCCTCACCCTCCCCTCCACTGCGCGTGTTAAGTCACTGCTAGGCGATATACAACATCAGTGTCCCCCCTCCCCTCCACTGCGCGTGTTAAGTCACTGCTAGGCGATATACAACATCAGTGTCCCCCCCCCCTCCCCTCCACTGCGCGTGTTAAGTCACTGCTAGGCGATATACAACATCAGTGTCCCCCTCGCCCTCCCCTCCACTGCGCGTGTTAAGTCACTGCTAGGCGATATACAACATCAGTGTCCCCCCCCTCCCCTCCACTGCGCGTGTTAAGTCACTGCTAGGCGATATACAACATCAGTGTCCCCCCCCCTCCCCTCCACTGCGCGTGTTAAGTCACTGCTAGGCGATATACAACATCAGTGTCCCCCTCGCCCTCCCCTCCACTGCGCGTGTTAAGTCACTGCTAGGCGATATACAACATCAGTGTCCCCCCCCCTCCACTGCGCGTGTTAAGTCACTGCTAGGCGAGATACAACATCAGTGCCCCCCCCCCCCAACCCTCCCCTCCACTGCGCGTGTTAAGTCACTGCTAGGCGATATACAACATCAGTGTCCCCCCCTCCCCTCCACTGCGCGTGTTAAGTCACTGCTAGGCGATATACAACATCAGTGTCCCCCTCACCCTCCCCTCCACTGCGCGTGTTAAGTCACTGCTAGGCGATATACAACATCAGTGTCCCCCCCCCCCCCTCCCCTCCACTGCGCGTGTTAAGTCACTGCTAGGCGATATACAACATCAGTGTCCCCCTCGCCCTCCCCTCCACTGCGCGTGTTAAGTCACTGCTAAGCGATATACAACATCAGTGTCCCCCTCACCCTCCCCTCCACTGCGCGTGTTAAGTCACTGCTAGGCGATATACAACATCAGTGTCCCCGCCCCCACCCTCCCCTCCACTGCGCGTGTTAAGTCACTGCTAGGCGATATACAACATCAGTGTCCCCCTCACCCTCCCCTCCACTGCGCGTGTTAAGTCACTGCTAGGCGATATACAACATCAGTGTCCCCCACCCTCCCCTCCACTGCGCGTGTTAAGTCACTGCTAGGCGATATACAACATCAGTGTCCCCCTCACCCTCCACTGCGCGTGTTAAGTCACTGCTAGGCGATATACAACATCAGTGTCCCCCCCTCCCCTCCACTGCGCGTGTTAAGTCACTGCTAGGCGATATACAACATCAGTGTCCCCCCCCCACCCTCCCCTCCACTGCGCGTGTTAAGTCACTGCTAGGCGATATACAACATCAGTGTCCCCCCCCCCACCCTCCCCTCCACTGCGCGTGTTAAGTCACTGCTAGGCGATATACAACATCAGTGTCCCCCCCACCCTCCCCTCCACTGCGCGTGTTAAGTCACTGCTAGGCGATATACAACATCAGTGTCCCCCCCCCCCTCCCCTCCACTGCGCGTGTTAAGTCACTGCTAGGCGATATACAACATCAGTGTCCCCCTCACCCTCCCCTCCACTGCGCGTGTTAAGTCACTGCTAGGCGATATACAACATCAGTGCCCCCCCCCCCCCCCCCTCCCCTCCACTGCGCGTGTTAAGTCACTGCTAGGCGATATACAACATCAGTGTCCCCCTCACCCTCCCCTCCACTGCGCGTGTTAAGTCACTGCTAGGCGATATACAACATCAGTGTCCCCCTCACCCTCCCCTCCACTGCGCGTGTTAAGTCACTGCTAGGCGATATACAACATCAGTGTCCCCCCCCCCCTCCCCTCCACTGCGCGTGTTAAGTCACTGCTAGGCGATATACAACATCAGTGTCCCCCCCTCCCCTCCACTGCGCGTGTTAAGTCACTGCTAGGCGATATACAACATCAGTGTCCCCCCCCCCTCCCCTCCACTGCGCGTGTTAAGTCACTGCTAGGCGATATACAACATCAGTGTCCCCCTCACCCTCCCCTCCACTGCGCGTGTTAAGTCACTGCTAGGCGATATACAACATCAGTGTCCCCCCCCCTCCCCTCCACTGCGCGTGTTAAGTCACTGCTAGGCGATATACAACATCAGTGTCCCCCTCTCCCCTTCACTGCGCGTGTTAAGTCACTGCTAGGCGATATACAACATCAGTGTCCCCCCCCCCCCTCCCCTACACTGCGCGTGTTAAGTCACTGCTAGGCGATATACAACATCAGTGTCCCCCCCCACCCTCCCCTCCACTGCGCGTGTTAAGTCACTGCTAGGCGATATACAACATCAGTGTCCCCCCCCTCCCCTCCACTGCGCGTGTTAAGTCACTGCTAGGCGATATACAACATCAGTGTCCCCCCCTCACCCTCCCCTCCACTGCGCGTGTTAAGTCACTGCTAGGCGATATACAACATCAGTGTCCCCCCCCTCCCCTGCGCGTGTTAAGTCACTGTTAGGCGATATACAACATCAGTGTCCCCCCCTCCCCTTCACTGCGCGTGTTAAGTCACTGCTAGGCGATATACAACATCAGTGTCCCCCCCCCCCTCCCCTCCACTGCGCGTGTTAAGTCACTGCTAGGCGATATACAACATCAGTGTCCCCCCCCCCCTCCACTGCGCGTGTTAAGTCACTGCTAGGCGATATACAACATCAGTGTCCCCCCCCCCCCCTCCACTGCGCGTGTTAAGTCACTGCTAGGCGATATACAACATCAGTGCCCCCCCCCCCCTCCCCTCCACTGCGCGTGTTAAGTCACTGCTAGGCGATATTTAATTTCGAGCTTTAGGCTCGAGCGCCTGACTAGGGCGGCCGCCTTCTGTGACGCTCCGTTTTTAACTCGTGTTTTTAGCGGTTCTACGCTCCACCTCGCGGGGAGAGTGTGCAGAGACAGTGCTGAGTTGTGCCAGAACCGAGTGAGTGACCATCTGAGACTCTAACGTGACGTTTATAATCACTTTCGATCGTTTTTGTGTTTGTTGATGCCGGTGAGCGCTCAATGGGAGGGGTCACGCATGGTGACCCGGAGTTCTACCGCTTCCGGAAGAGGTATGGCCGTCCCAGCCAATCAGGGCTGCCGACCACCATCTACCGATACCTGGATCGGCGGACTGCCCTGTCGGAGCTGGGCGAGCGGCCGCCGCTGCTGCGGCCTGCCTGGCTGGGCGGGGGCGGCGTCAGACCGTGGGCGGAGGGAGCGGCCGTGCCTCGTTCGGAGCTTGCTGATGGCTCGTCCCGCCCGGTCAGAAGAGGAACGCATCGCGGCCGTCGCGCTGGACGGCGTGTCCAGTTTCGACGGCACCGCGGTAGCCGCGACTGTGCGCGGCCGAGTGGATGCGAGACGCGTCCCCCGTCTGCGCTCTGCCTGGCTCCGCCCACGCCGCTGACGCAGGGCCGGGCGGCCGCTGTGGCGCGGCGCGGCCGTGACCCGCTCGGGTCGTGTTCTTCGAGCGGCAGCGACATCTATTCCGCTGACCACGCGCCACTACTGCCACCTGGTGCCGCCGCGAAGCCGGAGCCGAGCGCTGACTGCGGCCGGCTTGCTACGCCGGTCTATGAGGGGGCACCAGCGGCATCATCAAGACGACACAGACATCTTCTGCAGCCGCCCCGCCTGACGATGCGACAGACGCAGCAGGCTGTGAACCGTGCGGCCTTGGCCTCATCGTGTGCACTGAAGGTTGGCCACCTGAATGTGCGTTCTCTGACAGCGCATCTAGACGAGGTCAACCATCTGCTGCTGCGGGAGCAGTTGGACGTGCTTTTTCTCAGCGAGACATGGCTGACCAATGCAGTTGACACCAGCATGCTGCTGTTCCCCGGCTACACCATCAGCCGTCTAGATCGACGGACCAGGAAGACGGGAGGCGGGGTTGCCATCGTCCACCGCAGCACACTGAGGGCCGAGAAGCTGCGGGTGCCCACTGTCAACTCGACACTCGAAGCACTCTGGCTGCAAATCATCAGCCAATCCACCATCATCGTCGGCGCAGTGTATCGCCCTCCATCTGGTCCGTCTACGCCAGCCATCGACGACCTCCGCCACCAGCTCACGCACGTTCTGTCGCATGACCGACCAACCTTCGCACTTGGAGACCTCAACTTCGACCTTCTTCACCCTGAGAAGCCAGGTGTATCGTCTTACGCACAGCAGCTTAGCGACCTGTCGTTAACTCAGCTGATCACGGAGCCGACCCGGCCTGGTCCGAGACCCACGCTGATCGACCACGTGACAACAAACCGACCGGACCTGACATTAGCCGCCCGAGTGACGCCGTGCAACATCAGCGACCACGACCTTATCACTGTGGCCGTCACCGATATCAAGGCACGTCGCAGTCCCGACATCATCACCGTGAGGTCCACACAACGCGTTAACAAGGACGCCCTCTGTCTCGACCTCCTCCAAGCCGACTGGAAACAGGTCTATGAAGCAGCTGACTCCACCACCGACATGTGGAACAGCTTCATCGCTGTATGGGATCCGATCATAAATCAGCACATGCCTATGCGGACCATCAAGGTGAAACACAGACCGTGTCCATGGCTGGATGACGATTCGGTGCGGGAGGCCATGGCAGCTCGGGACCAGGCACGGACTGACAAGGACCTCATTCCATGTGACGCCACCGAAAGAGAGTTCCGTGAAAGTCGGAACGCCGTAAAGGCTGCCATCAACCGCGCGTGCACCTCTTACTACGCGTCTACCTACAAGCACTCCCGTCCAAAGACCTGGAAAAACATCAGGCAGTTCCTGGTCTCGTCTGGGAAGGCGCAGCCGAGGACAGCCAGTGCAGCACCGGCGGATCCTGAGTGGCCGGACCGACTGAATCGGTTCTTCACGTCAGTCGGCTCCGACGTGGCGCACGCGCTGGCGGAGAGCGACGCTGGAGAGACGCTGTCGCCCCGCCCACCCCGTGTGTGTGCCGGGTCGTTTGTGCCGTATCCTGCGACCCTTCCGGAACTCTCGGCAGCGCTGAAGCGCATGGGTATGTCTCGCGCCTGCGGCCCTGACGGCATAACCGTCCATATGCTGAGAATGACATTTCCAGTGGTGGGACCGCACTTGCTGAGGCTCGTAAATTCCTGTATCATGAATTGTGACATGCCCGACCAGTGGAAGGCTGCTACCGTTACGGCTCTCCATAAAAAGGGTGAAACTACGGACCCCAACAACTATCGCCCGATTTCTGTTCTCCCTGTTGTGGCGAAGTTGTGTGAGCGTGTGGTCTGCACCCAATTGATGGATTACCTAACGACCCACCATATACTGTGTCCTCAGCAGTACGGTTTCCGGCCGGGACTGTCCACAGAGGCGGCCCTGCCCGACACTGTCACGTATGCAACAGACAACATTGATAAAGGCATGATGACGTCACTCGTCACAACTGACACGTCTAAGGCCTTTGACAGTGTCGAGCATGGTCGTCTCCTGGACAAGCTAGAGTGGTATGGTGTCCAGCGTGAATGGTTCGCGGCCTGGCTGCGGGGTCGTACCCAGACTGTGCGGGGTGGCTGTAGTGGTGCCCTGGAGGTGACGCACGGGGTGGTCCAGGGGTCCATTTTAGGGCCTGTAATGTTTTTACTCTTCACCAACGATTTGCCGCAGCATCTTCCATTCGGGAGGATCGTGATGTATGCTGACGATGCCCAGTTCATTGACGCTGACTTCCCATCAAATGTTCATGATCTGAAAAAATCGTGTTGAAAGCTCTCTTGACATAGCTTTGAAGTGGTTCACACAGAACCGTCTAAAAATTAATCCGGCAAAAACAAAGATGCTCCTCCTGAGATCTCGCCGTCAAAAAGTCATCTCAGACTTCTATGTTCATTTTGGTAATGATGAAATTTTGCACTCACAAAGCGTCAAGGTGCTTGGTGTCGTCATCGACTCACATCTGACATGGAAATGTCACATTACGTCTGTTGTGCAGCGCTGCTACTGTGTACTGGTGGGTCTGGCGCGAATCAGACATAAGCTCCCAAAATGCATCAGACAGCTGTTGATAGAGGCACTCGTCTTCCCCCACATACGTTATTGTATAACGGTGTGGGGAAACTGTTCTGCAGCACAGAAGCTGCGTGTACAAAAGGGAATCAACTTCGGTGTCCGCATCGTGACCGGACTTGGCAGGCGTGACCATGTCAGTCCGTCATTGCGTGAACTGGGGTGGCCCAATGTTGATGAAATGATCACCGAACGCGATATTGCCACAATGCGCCACCTCACAACATCCACCAGTGCCTCCGAACTATTGCGACAGCGATTGTTGCGGCGCGCCGATGTATCCGCTCGCCGCACGCGCGGCACTGAAGCCGGCCACTTCGAGCTGCCCCGCGTGCGGACAGAATTCGCCCGGCGCAGCTTTGTGTACCGAGCCACGAGCGCCTGGAACGACCTTACGCTGGAAGCTAGGCGATAGTCAATCGTGAATTTTACCGTAGATTGCGATCGGTGTCTGCGGCTGGGAGGGGCCTATGTTGCCACCTGCCACTCTTTTTGCCGCGTGTTCTGTTTTACCGTGTGTATTTTTCATCACTGTATGTTTTACTGTTTTTATCCTATTGTGTATTATTAATGTAATGACGTGGATTCCACAAAAGCCATATTATGGAGGTTCCGAAATACATATCTGTATCTGTATCTGTATCTGATATACAACATCAGTGTCCCCCCCCCCCCCCCACCCTCCCCTCCACTGCGCGTGTTAAGTCACTGCTAGGCGATATACAACATCAGTGCCCCCCCCCCCCTCCACTGCGCGTGTTAAGTCACTGCTAGGCGATATACAACATCAGTGTCCCCCCCACCCTCCCCTCCACTGCGCGTGTTAAGTCACTGCTAGGCGATATACAACATCAGTGTCCCCCCCTCCACTGCGCGTGTTAAGTCACTGCTAGGCGATATACAACATCAGTGTCCACCCCCCTCCCCTCCACTGCGCGTGTTAAGTCACTGCTAGGCGATATACAACATCAGTGTCCCCCCCCCCCCACCCTCCCCTCCACTGCGCGTGTTAAGTCACTGCTAGGCGATATACAACATCAGTGTCCCCCCCCCCCCTCCCCTCCACTGCGCGTGTTAAGTCACTGCTAGGCGATATACAACATCAGTGTCCCCCCCCTCCCCTCCACTGCGCGAGTTAAGTCACTGCTAGGCGATATACAACATCAGTGTCCCCCCTCCCCTCCACTGCGCGTGTTAAGTCACTGCTAGGCGATATACAACATCAGTGTCCCCCCCCCCTCCCCTCCACTGCGCGAGTTAAGTCACTGCTAGGCGATATACAACATCAGTGTCCCCCCTCCCCTCCACTGCGCGTGTTAAGTCACTGCTAGGCGATATACAACATCAGTGTCCCCCCCCTCCCCTCCACTGCGCGTGTTAAGTCACTGCTAGGCGATATACAACATCAGTGTCCCCCCCCCCCTCCCCTCCACTGCGCGTGTAAAGTCACTGCTAGGCGAGATACAACATCAGTGTCCCCCCCTCCCCTCCCCTCCACTGCGCGTGTTAAGTCACTGCTAGGCGATATACAACATCAGTGTCCCCCCCCCCTCCCCTCCACTGCGCGTGTTAAGTCACTGCTAGGCGATATACAACATCAGTGCCCCCCCCCCCCCCCCACCCTCTCCTCCACTGCGCGTGTTAAGTCACTGCTAGGCGATATACAACATCAGTGTCCCCCCCCCTCCCCTCCACTGCGCGTGTTAAGTCACTGCTAGGCGATATACAACATCAGTGTCCCCCCCCCCTCCACTGCGCGTGTTAAGTCACTGCTAGGCGATATACAACATCAGTGTCCCCCCCACCCTCCCCTCCACTGCGCGTGTTAAGTCACTGTTAGGCGATATACAACATCGGTGTCCCCCCCACCCTCCCCTCCACTGCGCGTGTTAAGTCACTGCTAGGCGATATACAACATCAGTGTCCCCCCCCCACCCTCCCCTCCACTGCGCGTGTTAAGTCACTGCTAGGCGATATACAACATCAGTGTCCCCCCCCTCCCCTCCACTGCGCGTGTTAAGTCACTGCTAGGCGATATACAACATCAGTGTCCCCCCCCCACCCTCCCCTCCACTGCGCGTGTTAAGTCACTGCTAGGCGATATACAACATCAGTGTCCCCCCCCCACCCTCCCCTCCACTGCGCGTGTTAAGTCACTGCTAGGCGATATACAACATCAGTGTCCCCCCCTCCCCTCCCCTCCACTGCGCATGTTAAGTCACTGCTAGGCGATATACAACATCAGTGCCCCCCCCCCCTCCACTGCGCGTGTTAAGTCACTGCTAGGCGATATACAACATCAGTGTCCCCCCCCCCCTCCCCTCCACTGCGCGTGTTAAGTCACTGCTAGGCGATATACAACATCAGTCCCCCCACCCTCCCCTCCACTGCGCGTGTTAAGTCACTGCTAGGCGATATACAACATCAGTGCCCCCCCCCCACCCTCCCCTCCACTGCGCGTGTTAAGTCACTGCTAGGCGATATACAACATCAGTGTCCCCCCCACCCTCCCCTCCACTGCGCGTGTTAAGTCACTGCTAGGCGATATACAACATCAGTGTCCCCCCCCTCCACTGCGCGTGTTAAGTCACTGCTAGGCGATATACAACATCAGTGTCCCCCCTCCCCTCCACTGCGCGTGTTAAGTCACTGCTAGGCGATATACAACATAAGTGCCCCCCCCCCCCCCTCCCCTCCACTGCGCGTGTTAAGTCACTGCTAGGCGATATACAACATCAGTCCCCCCCCCTCCCCTCCACTGCGCGTGTTAAGTCACTGCTAGGCGATATACAACATCAGTGTCCCCCCCTCCCCTCCACTGCGCGTGTTAAGTCACTGCTAGGCGATATACAACATCAGTCCCCCCCCCCTCCCCTCCACTGCGCGTGTTAAGTCACTGCTAGGCGATATACAACATCAGTGCCCCCCCCCCACCCTCCCCTCCACTGCGCGTGTTAAGTCACTGCTAGGCGATATACAACATCAGTCCCCCCCCCCCTCCCCTCCACTGCGCGTGTTAAGTCACTGCTAGGCGATATACAACATCAGTGTCCCCCCCCCCTCCCCTCCACTGCGCGTGTTAAGTCACTGCTAGGCGATATACAACATCAGTCCCCCCCCCCCTCCCCTCCACTGCGCGTGTTAAGTCACTGCTAGGCGATATACAACATCAGTGTCCCCCCCCCCCCCTCGCCTCCACTGCGCGTGTTAAGTCACTGCTAGGCGATATACAACATCAGTGTCCCCCCCCTCCCCTCCCCTCCACTGCGCGTGTTAAGTCACTGCTAGGCGATATACAACATCAGTGTCCCCCCCTCCCCTCCCCTCCACTGCGCGTGTTAAGTCACTGCTAGGCGATATACAACATCAGTCCCCCCCCTCCCCTCCACTGCGCGTGTTAAGTCACTGCTAGGCGATATACAACATCAGTGTCCCCCCCCCCCCCCCTCGCCTCCACTGCGCGTGTTAAGTCACTGCTAGGCGATATACAACATCAGTGTCCCCCCCTCCCCTCCCCTCCACTGCGCGTGTTAAGTCACTGCTAGGCGATATACAACATCAGTGTCCCCCCCTCCCCTCCCCTCCACTGCGCGTGTTAAGTCACTGCTAGGCGATATACAACATCAGTGTCCCCCCCCTCCCCTCCACTGCGCGTGTTAAGTCACTGCTAGGCGATATACAACATCAGTGTCCCCCCCCCTCCCCTCCACTGCGCGTGTTAAGTCACTGCTAGGCGATATACAACATCAGTGTCCCCCCCTCCCCTCCACTGCGCGTGTTAAGTCACTGCTAGGCGATATACAACATCAGTGTCCCCCCCCCCTCCCCTCCACTGCGCGTGTTAAGTCACTGCTAGGCGATATACAACATCAGTGTCCCCCCCCCCCCCCCCTCCCCTCCCCTCCCCTCCACTGCGCGTGTTAAGTCACTGCTAGGCGATATACAACATCAGTGTCCCCCCACCCTCCCCTCCACTGCGCGTGTTAAGTCACTGCTAGGCGATATACAACATCAGTGTCCCCCCCACCCTCCCCTCCACTGCGCGTGTTAAGTCACTGCTAGGCGATATACAACATCAGTGTCCCCCCCCCCTCCCCTCCACTGCGCGTGTTAAGTCACTGCTAGGCGATATAAAACATCAGTGTCCCCCCACCCTCCCCTCCACTGCGCGTGTTAAGTCACTGCTAGGCGATATACAACATCAGTGTCCCCCCCCCCCCTCCCCTCCACTGCGCGTGTTAAGTCACTGCTAGGCGATATACAACATCAGTGTCCCCCCCCCCTCCCCTCCACTGCGCGTGTTAAGACACTGCTAGGCGATATACAACATCAGTGTCCCCCCCCCCTCCACTGCGCGTGTTAAGTCACTGCTAGGCGATATACAACATCAGTGTCCCCCCTCCCCTCCACTGCGCGTGTTAAGTCACTGCTAGGCGATATACAACATCAGTCCCCCCCCCCCTCCCCTCCACTGCGCGTGTTAAGTCACTGCTAGGCGATATACAACATCAGTGCCCCCCCCCACCCTCCCCTCCACTGCGCGTGTTAAGTCACTGCTAGGCGATATACAACATCAGTCCCCCCCCCCTCCCCTCCACTGCGCGTGTTAAGTCACTGCTAGGCGATATACAACATCAGTGTCCCCCCCCCCCTCCCCTCCACTGCGCGTGTTAAGTCACTGCTAGGCGATATACAACATCAGTCCCCCCCTCCCCTCCACTGCGCGTGTTAAGTCACTGCTAGGCGATATACAACATCAGTGTCCCCCCCCCCCCCTCGCCTCCACTGCGCGTGTTAAGTCACTGCTAGGCGATATACAACATCAGTGTCCCCCCCTCCCCTCCCCTCCACTGCGCGTGTTAAGTCACTGCTAGGCGATATACAACATCAGTGTCCCCCCCCTCCCCTCCCCTCCACTGCGCGTGTTAAGTCACTGCTAGGCGATATACAACATCAGTGTCCCCCCCTCCCCTCCCCTCCACTGCGCGTGTTAAGTCACTGCTAGGGCGATATACAACATCAGTGTCCCCCACCCTCCCCTCCACTGCGCGTGTTAAGTCACTGCTAGGCGATATACAACATCAGTGTCCCCCCCCTCCCCTCAACTGCGCGTGTTAAGTCACTGCTAGGCGATATACAACATCAGTGTCACCCCCTCCCCTCCCCTCCACTGCGCGTGTTAAGTCACTGCTAGGCGATATACAACATCAGTGTCCCCCCCCCCTCCCCTCCACTGCGCGTGTTAAGTCACTGCTAGGCGATATACAACATCAGTGTCCCCCCCTCCCCTCCACTGCGCGTGTTAAGTCACTGCTAGCGATATACAACATCAGTGTCCCCCCCCCCCTCCCCTCCACTGCGCGTGTTAAGTCACTGCTAGGCGATATACAACATCAGTGTCCCCCCCTCCCCTCCACTGCGCGTGTTAAGTCACTGCTAGGCGATATACAACATCAGTGTCCCCCCCCCCCTCCCCTCCCCTCCCCTCCACTGCGCGTGTTAAGTCACTGCTAGGCGATATACAACATCAGTGTCCCCCCACCCACCCCTCCACTGCGCGTGTTAAGTCACTGCTAGGCGATATACAACATCAGTGTCCCCCCTCCCCTCCACTGCGCGTGTTAAGTCACTGCTAGGCGATATACAACATCAGTGTCCCCCCCCCCCCCTCCCCTCCCCTCCCCTCCACTGCGCGTGTTAAGTCACTGCTAGGCGATATACAACATCAGTGTCCCCCCACCCTCCCCTCCACTGCGCGTGTTAAGTCACTGCTAGGCGATATACAACATCAGTGTCCCCCCACCCTCCCCTCCACTGCGCGTGTTAAGTCACTGCTAGGCGATATACAACATCAGTGTCCCCCCCCCCTCCCCTCCACTGCGCGTGTTAAGTCACTGCTAGGCGATATAAAACATCAGTGTCCCCCCACCCTCCCCTCCACTGCGCGTGTTAAGTCACTGCTAGGCGATATACAACATCAGTGTCCCCCCCCCCCTCCCCTCCACTGCGCGTGTTAAGTCACTGCTAGGCGATATACAACATCAGTCAGTGTCCCCCCCCCCCTCCCCTCCACTGCGCGTGTTAAGACACTGCTAGGCGATATACAACATCAGTGTCCCACCCCTCCACTGCGCGTGTTAAGTCACTGCTAGGCGATATACAACAGCAGTGTCCCCCCCCCTCCCCTCCACTGCGCGTGTTAAGTCACTGCTAGGCGATATACAACATCAGTGTCCCCCCCACCCTCCCCTCCACTGCGCGTGTTAAGTCACTGGCTAGGCGAGATACAACATCAGTGTCCCCCCCCCCCCTCCCCTCCACTGCGCGTGTTAAGTCACTGCTAGGCGACATACAACATCAGTGTCCCCCCCCCCCTCCCCTCCACTGCGCGTGTTAAGTCACTGCTAGGCGATATACAACATCAGTGTCCCCCCCCTCCACTGCGCGTGTTAAGTCACTGCTAGGCGATATACAACATCAGTGTCCCCCCCTCCCCTCCACTGCGCGTGTTAAGTCACTGCTAGGCGATATACAACATCAGTGTCCCCCCTCCCCTCCACTGCGCGTGTTAAGTCACTGCTAGGCGATATACAACATCAGTGTCCCCCCCCCCCCTCCACTGCGCGTGTTAAGTCACTGCTAGGCGATATACAACATCAGTGTCCCCCCCTCCCCTCCACTGCGCGTGTTAAGTCACTGCTAGGCGATATACAACATCAGTGTCCCCCCCCTCCCCTCCACTGCGCGTGTTAAGTCACTGCTAGGCGATATACAACATCAGTGTCCCCCCTCCCCTCCACTGCGCGTGTTAAGTCACTGCTAGGCGATATACAACATCAGTGTCCCCCCCCCCTCCCTCCACTGCGCGTGTTAGTCACTGCTAGGCGATATACAACATCAGTGTCCCCCCCCCCCTCCCTCCACCTGCGCGTGTTAAGTCACTGCTAGGCGATATACAACATCAGTGTCCCCCCCCCCTCCACACTGCGCGTGTTAAGTCACTGCTAGGCGATATACAACATCAGTGTCCCCCCCCCCCTCCCTCCACTGCGCGTGTTAAGTCACTGCTAGGCGATATACAACATCAGTGTCCCCCTCCCCCCTCCCCCACTGCGCGTGTTAAGTCACTGCTAGGCGATATACAACATCATGTGGTCCCCCCCCCTCCCCTCCACTGCGCGTGTTAAGTCACTGCTAGGCGATATACAACATCAGTCCCCCTCCCCTCCCCTCCACTGCGCGTGTTAAGTCACTGCTAGGCGATATACAACATCAGTGTCCTCCCCTCCCTCCACTGCGCGTGTTAAGTCACTGCTAGGCGATATACAACATCAGTGTCCCCCCCCCTCCACTGCGCGTGTTAAGTCACTGCTAGGCGATATACAACATCAGTGTCCCCCCACCCTCCCTCACTGCGCGTGTTAAGTCACTGCTAGGCGATATACAACATCAGTGTCCCCCCCCCTCCCCTCCACTGCGCGTGTTAAGTCACTGCTAGGCGATATACAACATCAGTGTCCCCCTCCCCCCCCTCCACTGCGCGTGTTAAGTCACTGCTAGGCGATATACAACATCAGTGTCCCCCACCCTCCCCTCCACTGCGCGTGTTAAGTCACTGCTAGGCGATATACAACATCAGTGTCCCCCCCCCTCCCCTCCACTGCGCGTGTTAAGTCACTGCTAGGCGATATACAACATCAGTGTCCCCCACCCCCCCTCCACTGCGCGTGTTAAGTCACTGCTAGGCGATATACAACATCAGTGTCCCCCCCCCTCCCTCCACTGCGCGTGTTAAGTCACTGCTAGGCGATATACAACATCAGTGTCCCCCCGACCCCTCCCCTCCACTGCGCGTGTTAAGTCACTGCTAGGCGATATACAACATCAGTGTCCCCCCCCCCCTCCACTGCGCGTGTTAAGTCACTGCTAGGCGATATACAACATCAGTGTCCCCCACCCTCCCCTCCACTGCGCGTGTTAAGTCACTGCTAGGCGATATACAACATCAGTGTCCCCCCCCCCCTCCACTGCGCGTGTTAAGTCACTGCTAGGCGATATACAACATCAGTGTCCCCCCCTCCCTCCACTGCGCGTGTTAAGTCACTGCTAGGCGATATACAACATCAGTGTCCCCCACCCTCCCCTCCACTGCGCGTGTTAAGTCACTGCTAGGCGATATACAACATCAGTGTCCCCCCCCCCCTCCACTGCGCGTGTTAAGTCACTGCTAGGCGATATACAACATCAGTGTCCCCCCCCCTCCCCTCCACTGCGCGTGTTAAGTCACTGCTAGGCGATATACAACATCAGTGTCCCCCCACCCTCCCCTCCACTGCGCGTGTTAAGTCACTGCTAGGCGAATACAACATCAGTGTCCCCCCCCCCCTCCACTGCGCGTGTTAAGTCACTGCTAGGCGATATACAACATCAGTGTCCCCCCCCCTCCCCCTCCACTGCGCGTGTTAAGTCACTGCTAGGCGATATACAACATCAGTGTCCCCCCCCCCCTCCCCCTCCACTGCGCGTGTTAAGTCACTGCTAGGCGATATACAACATCAGTGTCCCCCCCCCCCTCCACTGCGCGTGTTAAGTCACTGCTAGGCGATATACAACATCAGTGTCCCCCCCCCCCCTCCCCCTCCACTGCGCGTGTTAAGTCACTGCTAGGCGATATACAACATCAGTGTCCCCCCCCCCCCTCCCCTCCACTGCGCGTGTTAAGTCACTGCTAGGCGATATACAACATCAGTGTCCCCCCCCCCCTCCCCTCCACTGCGCGTGTTAAGTCACTGCTAGGCGATATACAACATCAGTGTCCCCCCCCCCCTCCACTGCGCGTGTTAAGTCACTGCTAGGCGATATACAACATCAGTGTCCCCCCCCCCTCCCTTCCACTGCGCGTGTTAAGTCACTGCTAGGCGATATACAACATCAGTGTCCCCCCCCCCCCTCCCCTCCACTGCGCGTGTTTAAGTCACTGCTAGGCGATATACAACATCAGTGTCCCCCCCCCCCCCTCCCCTCCACTGCGCGTGTTAAGTCACTGCTAGGCGATATACAACATCAGTGTCCCCCCACCCTCCCCTCCACTGCGCGTGTTAAGTCACTGCTAGGCGATATACAACATCAGTGTCCCCCCCCCCCTCCAATGCGCGTGTTAAGTCACTGCTAGGCGATATACAACATCAGTGTCCCCCCCTCCCCTCCACTGCGCGTGTTAAGTCACTGCTAGGCGATATACAACATCAGTGTCCCCCCCCCCCTCCCCTCCACTGCGCGTGTTAAGTCACTGCTAGGCGATATACAACATCAGTGTCCCCCACACTCCCCTCCACTGCGCGTGTTAAGTCACTGCTAGGCGATATACAATATCAGTGCCCCCCCTCCCCTCCCCTCCACTGCGCGTGTTAAGTCACTGCTAGGCGATATACAACATCAGTGTCCCCCCCACCCTCCCCTCCACTGCGCGTGTTAAGTCACTGCTAGGCGATATACACATCAGTGTCCCCCCCCCCACCCTCCCCTCCACTGCGCGTGTTAAGTCACTGCTAGGCGATATACAACATCAGTGTCCCCACCCTCCCCTCCACTGCGCGTGTTAAGTCACTGCTAGGCGATATACAACATCAGTGTCCCCCCCCCCTCCCTCCACTGCGCGTGTTAAGTCACTGCTAGGCGATATACAACATCAGTGTCCCCCCCCTCCCCTCCACTGCGCGTGTTAAGTCACTGCTAGGCGATATACAACATCAGTGTCCCCCCCCACCCTCCCCTCCACTGCGCGTGTTAAGTCACTGCTAGGCGATATACAACATCAGTGTCCCCACCCTCCCCTCCACTGCGCGTGTTAAGTCACTGCTAGGCGATATACAACATCAGTGTCCCCCCCCCTCCCCTCCACTGCGCGTGTTAAGTCACTGCTAGGCGATATACAACATCAGTCCCCCCCCTCCCCTCCACTGCGCGTGTTAGTCACTGCTAGGCGATATACAACATCAGTGTCCCCCCCCCACCCCTTCCACTGCGCGTGTTAAGTCACTGCTAGGCGATATACAACATCAGTGTCCCCCCCTCCCCTCCACTGCGCGTGTTAAGTCACTGCTAGGCGATATACAACATCAGTGTCCCCCCCCCACCCCTCACTGCGCGTGTTAAGTCACTGCTAGGCGATATACAACATCAGTGTCCCCCCCTCCCCTCCACTGCGCGTGTTAAGTCACTGCTAGGCGATATACAACATCAGTGTCCCCCCCTCCCTCCCCCTCCACTGCGCGTGTTAAGTCACTGCTAGGCGATATACAACATCAGTGTCCCCCCCCCCCTCCCCTCCACTGCGCGTGTTAAGTCACTGCTAGGCGATATACAACATCAGTGTCCCCCCACCCTCCCCTCCACTGCGCGTGTTAAGTCACTGCTAGGCGATATACAACATCAGTGTCCCCTCCCCCTCCCCTCCACTGCGCGTGTTAAGTCACTGCTAGGCGATATACAACATCAGTGTCCCCCCCCTCCCCTCCACTGCGCGTGTTAAGTCACTGCTAGGCGATATACAACATCAGTGTCCCCCCACCCTCCCCTCCACTGCGCGTGTTAAGTCACTGCTAGGCGATATACAACATCAGTGCCCCCCCCCCCCCTCCCCTCCACTGCGCGTGTTAAGTCACTGCTAGGCGATATACAACATCAGTGGTCCCCCCCCCCCTCCCCTCCACTGCGCGTGTTAAGTCACTGCTAGGCGATATACAACATCAGTGTCCCCCCCCCCCCTCCACTGCGCGTGTTAAGTCACTGCTAGGCGATATACAACAGTCAGTGTCCCCCCCCACCCTCCCCTCCACTGCGCGTGTTAAGTCACTGCTAGGCGATATACAACATCAGTGTCCCCCCCCCCCTCCCCTCCACTGCGCGTGTTAAGTCACTGCTAGGCGATATACAACATCAGTGTCCCCCCCACCCTCCCCTCCACTGCGCGTGTTAAGTCACTGCTAGGCGATATACAACATCAGTGTCCCCCCCTCCCCTCCACTGCGCGTGTTAAGTCACTGCTAGGCGATATACAACATCAGTGCCCCCCCCCCTCCCCTCCACTGCGCGTGTTAAGTCACTGCTAGGCGATATACAACATCAGTGTCCCCCCCCCCCTCCCCTCCACTGCGCGTGTTAAGTCACTGCTAGGCGATATACAACATCAGTGTCCCCCCCCCTCCCCTCCACTGCGCGTGTTAAGTCACTGCTAGGCGATATACAACATCAGTGTCCCCCCCTCCCCTCCACTGCGCGTGTTAAGTCACTGCTAGGCGATATACAACATCAGTGCCCCCCCCCCCTCCACTGCGCGTGTTAAGTCACTGCTAGGCGATATACAACATCAGTGTCCCCCCCCACCCCTTCACTGCGCGTGTTAAGTCACTGCTAGGCGATATACAACATCAGTGTCCCCCCCACCCTCCCCTCCACTGCGCGTGTTAAGTCACTGCTAGGCGATATACAACATCAGTGTCCCCCCCCCCCTCCCCTCCACTGCGCGTGTTAAGTCACTGCTAGGCGATATACAACATCAGTGTCCCCCCCCCTCCCCTCCACTGCGCGTGTTAAGTCACTGCTAGGCGATATACAACATCAGTGTCCCCCCCACCCTCCCCTCCACTGCGCGTGTTAAGTCACTGCTAGGCGATATACAACATCAGTGTCCCCCCTCCCCTCCACTGCGCGTGTTAAGTCACTGCTAGGCGATATACAACATCAGTGTCCCCCCTCCCCTCCACTGCGCGTGTTAAGTCACTGCTAGGCGATATACAACATCAGTGTCCCCCCCCCCCCTCCCCTCCACTGCGCGTGTTAAGTCACTGCTAGGCGATATACAACATCAGTGTCCCCCCCCCCTCCCCTCCACTGCGCGTGTTAAGTCACTGCTAGGCGATATACAACATCAGTGTCCCCCCCCCCTCCCCTCCACTGCGCGTGTTAAGTCACTGCTAGGCGATATACAACAGCAGTGTCCCCCCCCCCACCCTCCCCTCCACTGCGCGTGTTAAGTCACTGCTAGGCGATATACAACATCAGTGTCCCTCCCCCCCCTCCCCCCTCCACTGCGCGTGCTAAGTCACTGCTAGGCGATATACAACATCAGTGTCCCCCCACCCTCCCCTCCACTGCGCGTGTTAAGTCACTGCTAGGCGATATACAACATCAGTGTCCCCCCCTCCCCTCCACTTCGCGTGTTAAGTCACTGCTAGGCGATATACAACATCAGTGTCCCCCCCCCCCTCCCCTCCACTGCGCGTGTTAAGTCACTGCTAGGCGATATACAACATCAGTGTCCCCCCTCCACTGCGCGTGTTAAGTCACTGCTAGGCGATATACAACATCAGTGCCCCCCCCCCCCCTCCCCTCCACTGCGCGTGTTAAGTCACTGCTAGGCGAGATACAACATCAGTGTCCCCCCTCCACTGCGCGTGTTAAGTCACTGCTAGGCGATATACAACATCAGTGTCCCCCCCCCCTCCCCTCCACTGCGCGTGTTAAGTCACTGCTAGGCGATATACAACATCAGTGTCCCCCCCCCTCCCCTCCACTGCGCGTGTTAAGTCACTGCTAGGCGATATACAACATCAGTGCCCCCCCCCCCCTCCCCTCCACTGCGCGTGTTAAGTCACTGCTAGGCGATATACAACATCAGTGTCCCCCCACCCTCCCCTCCACTGCGCGTGTTAAGTCACTGCTAGGCGATATACAACATCAGTGTCCCCCCCCCTCCCCTCCACTGCGCGTGTTAAGTCACTGCTAGGCGATATACAACATCAGTGTCCCCCCCCCCTCCCCTCCACTGCGCGTGTTAAGTCACTGCTAGGCGATATACAACATCAATGTCCCCCCCCCCCTCCCCTCCACTGCGCGTGTTAAGTCACTGCTAGGCGATATACAACATCAGTGCCCCCCCCCCTCCCCTCCACTGCGCGTGTTAAGTCACTGCTAGGCGATATACAACATCAGTGTCCCCCCCACCCCTTCACTGCGCGTGTTAAGTCACTGCTAGGCGATATACAACATCAGTGTCCCCCCACCCTCCCCTCCACTGCGCGTGTTAAGTCACTGCTAGGCGATATACAACATCAGTGTCCCCCCCCCCCTCCCCTCCACTGCGCGTGTTAAGTCACTGCTAGGCGATATACAACATCAGTGTCCCCCCCCCTCCCCTCCACTGCGCGTGTTAAGTCACTGCTAGGCGATATACAACATCAGTGTCCCCCCCCCACCCTCCCCTCCACTGCGCGTGTTAAGTCACTGCTAGGCGATATACAACATCAGTGTCCCCCCCTCCCCTCCACTGCGCGTGTTAAGTCACTGCTAGGCGATATACAAAATCAGTGTCCCCCCCCCCCCCCCTCCCCTCCACTGCGCGTGTTAAGTCACTGCTAGGCGATATACAACATCAGTGTCCCCCCCCCTCCCCTCCACTGCGCGTGTTAAGTCACTGCTAGGCGATGTACAACATCAGTGCCCCCCCCCCCCCTCCCCTCCACTGCGCGTGTTAAGTCACTGCTAGGCGATATACAACATCAGTGTCCCCCCCCCCCCCTCCCCTCCACTGCGCGTGTTAAGTCACTGCTAGGCGATATACAACATCAGTGTCCCCCCCCCCCTCCCCTCCACTGCGCGTGTTAAGTCACTGCTAGGCGATATACAACATCAGTGTCCCCCCCTCCCCCCCCCCTCCACTGCGCGTGCTAAGTCACTGCTAGGCGATATACAACATCAGTGTCCCCCCCACCCTCCCCTCCACTGCGCGTGTTAAGTCACTGCTAGGCGATATACAACATCAGTGTCCCCCCCCTCCCCTCCACTTCGCGTGTTAAGTCACTGCTAGGCGATATACAACATCAGTGTCCCCCCCCCCTCCCCTCCACTGCGCGTGTTAAGTCACTGCTAGGCGATATACAACATCAGTGTCCCCCCCTCCACTGCGCGTGTTAAGTCACTGCTAGGCGATATACAACATCAGTGCCCCCCCCCCCCCTCCCCTCCACTGCGCGTGTTAAGTCACTGCTAGGCGAGATACAACATCAGTGTCCCCCCCTCCACTGCGCGTGTTAAGTCACTGCTAGGCGATATACAACATCAGTGTCCCCCCCTCCCCTCCACTGCGCGTGTTAAGTCACTGCTAGGCGATATACAACATCAGTGTCCCCCCCCCTCCCTCCACTGCGCGTGTTAAGTCACTGCTAGGCGATATACAACATCAGTGTCCCCCCCCCCTCCCCTCCACTGCGCGTGTTAAGTCACTGCTAGGCGATATACAACATCAGTGTCCCCCCCACCCTCCCCTCCACTGCGCGTGTTAAGTCACTGCTAGGCGATATACAACATCAGTGTCCCCCCCCCCTCCCCTCCACTGCGCGTGTTAAGTCACTGCTAGGCGATATACAACATCAGTGTCCCCCCCCCCCTCCCCTCCACTGCGCGTGTTAAGTCACTGCTAGGCGATATACAACATCAGTGTCCCCCCCCCCTCCCCTCCACTGCGCGTGTTAAGTCACTGCAGGCGATATACAACATCAGTGTCCCCCCCCCCTCCCCTCCACTGCGCGTGTTAAGTCACTGCTAGGGCGATATACAACATCAGTGTCCCCCCCCCCCTCCCCTCCACTGCGCGTGTTAAGTCACTGCTAGGCGATATACAACATCAGTGTCCCCCCCCCTCCCCTCCACTGCGCGTGTTAAGTCACTGCTAGGCGATATACAACATCAGTGTCCCCCCCCCCTCCCCTCCACTGCGCGTGTTAAGTCACTGCTAGGCGATATACAACATCAGTGTCCCCCCCCCTCCCCTCCACTGCGCGTGTTAAGTCACTGCTAGGCGATATACAACATCAGTGTCCCCCCCACCCTCCCTCCACTGCGCGTGTTAAGTCACTGCTAGGCGATATACAACATCAGTGTCCCCCCCCCCCCTCCACTGCGCGTGTTAAGTCACTGCTAGGCGATATACAACATCAGTGTCCCCCCCTCCCCTCCACTGCGCGTGTTAAGTCACTGCTAGGCGATATACAACATCAGTGTCCCCCCCCCCCTCCACTGCGCGTGTTAAGTCACTGCTAGGCGATATACAACATCAGTGTCCCCCCACCCTCCCCTCCACTGCGCGTGTTAAGTCACTGCTAGGCGATATACAACATCAGTGTCCCCCCACCCTCCCCTCCACTGCGCGTGTTAAGTCACTGCTAGGCGATATACAACATCAGTGTCCCCCCCCACCCTCCCCTCCACTGCGCGTGTTAAGTCACTGCTAGGCGATATACAACATCAGTCCCCCCCCCCTCCCCTCAACTGCGCGTGTTAAGTCACTGCTAGGCGATATACAACATCAGTGCCCCCCCCCCACCCTCCCCTCCACTGCGCGTGTTAAGTCACTGCTAGGCGATATACAACATCAGTCCCCCCCCCTCCCCTCCACTGCGCGTGTTAAGTCACTGCTAGGCGATATACAACATCAGTGTCCCCCCCCCTCCCCTCCACTGCGCGTGTTAAGTCACTGCTAGGCGAATTACAACATCAGTGTCCCCCCACCCTCCCCCTCCACTGCGCGTGTTAAGTCACTGCTAGGCGATATATAACATCAGTCCCCCCCCCCCCTCCCCTCCACTGCGCGTGTTAAGTCACTGCTAGGCGATATACAA
Organism: Chirona hameri; assembly: GCA_036785665.1. Classification (NCBI taxonomy): domain Eukaryota; kingdom Metazoa; phylum Arthropoda; class Thecostraca; order Balanomorpha; family Balanidae; genus Chirona; species Chirona hameri. Next base: position 19,240 of record JAXIVJ010006012.1, on the reverse strand, counting down.
CATCAGTGTCCCCCCCCCCCCTCCCCTCCACTGCGCGTGTTAAGTCACTGCTAGGCGATATACAACATCAGTGTCCCCCCCCTCCCCTCCACTGCGCGTGTTAAGTCACTGCTAGGCATATACAACATCAGTCCCCCCCTCCCTCCACTGCGCGTGTTAAGTCACTGCTAGGCGATATACAACATCAGTGCCCCCCCCCCTCCCCTCCACTGCGCGTGTTAAGTCACTGCTAGGCGATATACAACATCAGTGTCCCCCCCCCCTCCCCTCCACTGCGCGTGTTAAGTCACTGCTAGGCGATATACAACATCAGTGCCCCCCCCCCCCCTCCCCTCCACTGCGCGTGTTAAGTCACTGCTAGGCGATATACAACATCAGTGTCCCCCCCCCTCCCCTCCACTGCGCGTGTTAAGTCACTGCTAGGCGATATACAACATCAGTGTCCCCCTCCCCTCCACTGCGCGTGTTAAGTCACTGCTAGGCGATATACAACATCAGTGTCCCCCCCCCTCCCCTCCACTGCGCGTGTTAAGTCACTGCTAGGCGATATACAACATCAGTGTCCCCCCCCCCCCTCCCCTCCACTGCGCGTGTTAAGTCACTGCTAGGCGATATACAACATCAGTGTCCCCCCCCCCTCCCCTCCACTGCGCGTGTTAAGTCACTGCTAGGCGATATACAACATCAGTGTCCCCCTCCCCCCTCCCCTCCACTGCGCGTGTTAAGTCACTGCTAGGCGATATACAACATCAGTGTCCCCCCCACCCTCCCCTCCACTGCGCGTGTTAAGTCACTGCTAGGCGATATACAACATCAGTGTCCCCCCCCTCCCCTCCACTGCGCGTGTTAAGTCACTGCTAGGCGATATACAACATCAGTGTCCCCCCCCCCCCCTCCCCTCCACTGCGCGTGTTAAGTCACTGCTAGGCGATATACAACATCAGTGTCCCCTCCCCTCCACTGCGCGTGTTAAGTCACTGCTAGGCGATATACAACATCAGTGTCCCCCCCCCTCCCCTCCACTGCGCGTGTTAAGTCACTGCTAGGCGATATACAACTACAGTGTCCCCCCACCCTCCCCTCCACTGCGCGTGTTAAGTCACTGCTAGGCGATATACAACATCAGTGTCCCCCCTCCCCCCTCCCCTCCACTGCGCGTGTTAAGTCACTGCTAGGCGATATACAACATCAGTGTCCCCCCCACCCTCCCCTCCACTGCGCGTGTTAAGTCACTGCTAGGCGATATACAACATCAGTGTCCCCCCCCTCCCCTCCACTGCGCGTGTTAAGTCACTGCTAGGCGATATACAACATCAGTGTCCCCCCCCCTCCCCTCCACTGCGCGTGTTAAGTCACTGCTAGGCGATATACAACATCAGTGTCCCCCCCCTCCCCTCCACTGCGCGTGTTAAGTCACTGCTAGGCGATATACAACATCAGTGTCCCCCCCTCCCCTCCACTGCGCGTGTTAAGTCACTGCTAGGCGATATACAACATCAGTGTCCCCCCCCTTCCCTCCACTGCGCGTGTTAAGTCACTGCTAGGCGATATACAACATCAGTGTCCCCCCTCCCCTCCACTGCGCGTGTTAAGTCACTGCTAGGCGATATACAACATCAGTGCCCCCCCCCCCCCCCTCCCCTCCACTGCGCGTGTTAAGTCACTGCTAGGCGATATACAACATCAGTGTCCCCCCCCCCCTCCCCTCCACTGCGCGTGTTAAGTCACTGCTAGGCGATATACAACATCAGTGTCCCCCCCCCCCTCCACTGCACGTGTTAAGTCACTGCTAGGCGATATACAACATCAGTGCCCCCCCCCCCCTCCCCTCCACTGCGCGTGTTAAGTCACTGCTAGGCGAGATACAACATCAGTGTCCCCCCCCCCCCCCTCCACTGCGCGTGTTAAGTCACTGCTAGGCGATATACAACATCAGTGTCCCCCCCCCCTCCACTGCGCGTGTTAAGTCACTGCTAGGCGATATACAACATCAGTGTCCCCCCCCCTCCCCTCCACTGCGCGTGTTAAGTGCGTGTTAAGTCACTGCTAGGCGATATACAACATCAGTGTCCCCCCCCCCCTCCCCTCCACTGCGCGTGTTAAGTCACTGCTAGGCGATATACAACATCAGTGTCCCCCCACCCTCCCCTCCACTGCGCGTGTTAAGTCACTGCTAGGCGATATACAACATCAGTGTCCCCCCTCCCCTCCACTGCGCGTGTTAAGTCACTGCTAGGCGATATACAACATCAGTGTCCCCCCCCCCTCCCCTCCACTGCGCGTGTTAAGTCACTGCTAGGCGATATACATCAGTGTCCCCCCCTCCCCTCCACTGCGCGTGTTAAGTCACTGCTAGGCGATATACAACATTAGTGTCCCCCCCCCCTCCCCTCCACTGCGCGTGTTAAGTCACTGCTAGGCGATATACAACATCAGTGTCCCCCCACCCTCCCCTCCACTGCGCGTGTTAAGTCACTGCTAGGCGATATACAACATCAGTGTCCCCCCCCCCCTCCCCTCCACTGCGCGTGTTAAGTCACTGCTAGGCGATATACAACATCAGTGTCCCCCCCTCCCCTCCACTGCGCGTGTTAAGTCACTGCTAGGCGATGTACAACATCAGTCCCCCCCCCCACCCTCTCCTCCACTGCGCGTGTTAAGTCACTGCTAGGCGATATACAACATCAGTGTCCCCCCCTCCCCTCCACTGCGCGTGTTAAGTCACTGCTAGGCGATATACAACATCAGTGTCCCCCCACCCTCCCTCCACTGCGCGTGTTAAGTCACTGCTAGGCGATATACAACATCAGTGTCCCCCCCCCTCCCCTCCACTGCGCGTGTTAAGTCACTGCTAGGCGATATACAACATCAGTGCCCCCCCTCCCCTCCACTGCGCGTGTTAAGTCACTGCTAGGCGATATACAACATCAGTGCCCCCCCCCACCCTCCCCTCCACTGCGCGTGTTAAGTCACTGCTAGGCGATATACAACATCAGTGTCCCCCCCCTCCACTGCGCGTGTTAAGTCACTGCTAGGCGATATACAACATCAGTGTCCCCCCCTCCCCTCCACTGCGCGTGTTAAGTCACTGCGAGGCGATATACAACATCAGTGTCCCCCCTCCCCTCCACTGCGCGTGTTAAGTCACTGCTAGGCGATATACAACATCAGTGTCCCCCCTCCCCTCCACTGCGCGTGTTAAGTCTCTGCTAGGCGATATACAACATAAGTGCCCCCCCCCCCACCCTCCCCTCCACTGCGCGTAATAAGTCACTGCTAGGCGATATACAACATCAGTGCCCCCCCCCCCCCCTCCCCTCCACTGCGCGTGTTAAGTCACTGCTAGGCGATATACAACATAAGTGCCCCTCCCCCCCTCCCCTCCACTGCGCGTGTTAAGTCACTGCTAGACGATATACAACATCAGTGTCCCCCCCCACCCTCCCCTCCACTGCGCGTGTTAAGTCACTGCTAGGCGAAATACAACATCAGTGTCCCCCCCTCCCCTCAACTGCGCGTGTTAAGTCACTGCTAGGCGATATACAACATCAGTGTCCCCCCCCCTCCCCTCCACTGCGCGTGTTAAGTCACTGCTAGGCGATATACAACATCAGTGTCCCCCCCTCCCCTCCACTGCGCGTGTTAAGTCACTGCTAGGCGATATACAACATCAGTGTCCCCCCCCCCCTCCCCTCCACTGCGCGTGTTAAGTCACTGCTAGGCGATATACAACATCAGTGTCCCCCCCCTCCCCTCCACTGCGCGTGTTAAGTCACTGCTAGGCGATATACAACATCAGTGTCCCCCCCCCCCTCCCCTCCACTGCGCGTGTTAAGTCACTGCTAGGCGATATACAACATCAGTGTCCCCCCCCCCCCACCCTCCCCTCCACTGCGCGTGTTAAGTCACTGCTAGGCGATATACAACATCAGTGTCCCCCCCCCCCACCCTCCCCTCCACTGCGCGTGTTAAGTCACTGCTAGGCGATATACAACATCAGTGTCCCCCCCACCCTCCCCTCCACTGCGCGTGTTAAGTCACTGCTAGGCGATATACAACATCAGTGTCCCCCCCTCCCCTCCACTGCGCGTGTTAAGTCACTGCTAGGCGATATACAACATCAGTGCCCCCCCCCCCTCCCCTCCACTGCGCGTGTTAAGTCACTGCTAGGCGATATACAACATCAGTGTCCCCCCCCCCTCCCCTCCACTGCGCGTGTTAAGTCACTGCTAGGCGATATACAATATCAGTGTCCCCCCCTCCCCTCCACTGCGCGTGTTAAGTCACTGCTAGGCGATATACAACATCAGTGTCCCCCCCTCCCCTCCACTGCGCGTGTTAAGTCACTGCTAGGCGATATACAACATCAGTGCCCCCCCCCCCCTCCACTGCGCGTGTTAAGTCACTGCTAGGCGATATACAACATCAGTGTCCCCCCCACCCCTTCACTGCGCGTGTTAAGTCACTGCTAGGCGATATACAACATCAGTGTCCCCCCACCCTCCCCTCCACTGCGCGTGTTAAGTCACTGCTAGGCGATATACAACATCAGTGTCCCCCCCCCCTCCCCTCCACTGCGCGTGTTAAGTCACTGCTAGGCGATATACAACATCAGTGTCCCCCCCCTCCCCTCCACTGCGCGTGTTAAGTCACTGCTAGGCGATATACAACATCAGTGTCCCCCCCACCCTCCCCTCCACTGCGCGTGTTAAGTCACTGCTAGGCGATATACAACATCAGTGTCCCCCTCCCCTCCACTGCGCGTGTTAAGTCACTGCTAGGCGATATACAACATCAGTGTCCCCCCTCCCCTCCACTGCGCGTGTTAAGTCACTGCTAGGCGATATACAACATCAGTGTCCCCCCCTCCCCTCCACTGCGCGTGTTAAGTCACTGCTAGGCGATATACAACATCAGTGTCCCCCCCCCCCTCCCCTCCACTGCGCGTGTTAAGTCACTGCTAGGCGATATACAACATCAGTGTCCCCCCCCCCCCCTCCCCTCCACTGCGCGTGTTAAGTCACTGCTAGGCGATATACAACAGCAGTGTCCCCCCCCCACCCTCCCTCCACTGCGCGTGTTAAGTCACTGCTAGGCGATATACAACATCAGTGTCCCCCCCCCTCCCCCCCTCCACTGCGCGTGCTAAGTCACTGCTAGGCGATATACAACATCAGTGTCCCCCCACCCTCCCCTCCACTGCGCGTGTTAAGTCACTGCTAGGCGATATACAACATCAGTGTCCCCCCCCTCCCCTCCACTTCGCGTGTTAAGTCACTGCTAGGCGATATACAACATCAGTGTCCCCCCCCCCTCCCCTCCACTGCGCGTGTTAAGTCACTGCTAGGCGATATACAACATCAGTGTCCCCCCTCCACTGCGCGTGTTAAGTCACTGCTAGGCGATATACAACATCAGTGCCCCCCCCCCCCTCCCCTCCACTGCGCGTGTTAAGTCACTGCTAGGCGAGATACAACATCAGTGTCCCCCCCTCCACTGCGCGTGTTAAGTCACTGCTAGGCGATATACAACATCAGTGTCCCCCCCCCCCCCTCCCCTCCACTGCGCGTGTTAAGTCACTGCTAGGCGATATACAACATCAGTGTCCCCCCCCCCCCCTCCCCTCCACTGCGCGTGTTAAGTCACTGCTAGGCGATATACAACATCAGTGCCCCCCCCCCCTCCCCTCCACTGCGCGTGTTAAGTCACTGCTAGGCGATATACAACATCAGTGTCCCCCCACCCTCCCCTCCACTGCGCGTGTTAAGTCACTGCTAGGCGATATACAACATCAGTGTCCCCCCCCCCTCCCCTCCACTGCGAGTGTTAAGTCACTGCTAGGCGATATACAACATCAGTGTCCCCCCCTCCCCTCCACTGCGCGTGTTAAGTCACTGCTAGGCGATATACAACATCAATGTCCCCCCCCTCCCCTCCACTGCGCGTGTTAAGTCACTGCTAGGCGATATACAACATCAGTGCCCCCCCCCCCCCCCCTCCCCTCCACTGCGCGTGTTAAGTCACTGCTAGGCGATATACAACATCAGTGTCCCCCCCACCCCTTCACTGCGCGTGTTAAGTCACTGCTAGGCGATATACAACATCAGTGTCCCCCCACCCTCCCCTCCACTGCGCGTGTTAAGTCACTGCTAGGCGATATACAACATCAGTGTCCCCCCCCTCCCCTCCACTGCGCGTGTTAAGTCACTGCTAGGCGATATACAACATCAGTGTCCCCCCCCCCCTCCCCTCCACTGCGCGTGTTAAGTCACTGCTAGGCGATATACAACATCAGTGTCCCCCCCCCACCCTCCCCTCCACTGCGCGTGTTAAGTCACTGCTAGGCGATATACAACATCAGTGTCCCCCCTCCCCTCCACTGCGCGTGTTAAGTCACTGCTAGGCGATATACAACATCAGTGTCCCCCCCCTCCCCTCCACTGCGCGTGTTAAGTCACTGCTAGGCGATATACAACATCAGTGTCCCCCCCCCCTCCCCTCCACTGCGCGTGTTAAGTCACTGCTAGGCGATATACAACATCAGTGCCCCCCCCCCTCCCCTCCACTGCGCGTGTTAAGTCACTGCTAGGCGATATACAACATCAGTGTCCCCCCCCCTCCCCTCCACTGCGCGTGTTAAGTCACTGCTAGGCGATATACAATATCAGTGTCCCCCCACCCTCCCCTCCACTGCGCGTGTTAAGTCACTGCTAGGCGATATACAACATCAGTGTCCCCCCCTCCCCCCCCTCCACTGCGCGTGCTAAGTCACTGCTAGGCGATATACAACATCAGTGTCCCCCCACCCTCCCCTCCACTGCGCGTGTTAAGTCACTGCTAGGCGATATACAACATCAGTGTCCCCCCCCCCCCCCTCCCCTCCACTTCGCGTGTTAAGTCACTGCTAGGCGATATACAACATCAGTGTCCCCCCCCCCCTCCCCTCCACTGCGCGTGTTAAGTCACTGCTAGGCGATATACAACATCAGTGTCCCCCCCTCCACTGCGCGTGTTAAGTCACTGCTAGGCGATATACAACATCAGTGCCCCCCCTCCCCTCCACTGCGCGTGTTAAGTCACTGCTAGGCGAGATACAACATCAGTGTCCCCCCCCCCCCCCTCCACTGCGCGTGTTAAGTCACTGCTAGGCGATATACAACATCAGTGTCCCCCCCTCCCCTCCACTGCGCGTGTTAAGTCACTGCTAGGCGATATACAACATCAGTGTCCCCCCCCTCCCCTCCACTGCGCGTGTTAAGTCACTGCTAGGCGATATACAACATCAGTGTCCCCCCCCTCCCCTCCACTGCGCGTGTTAAGTCACTGCTAGGCGATATACAACATCAGTGTCCCCCCCACCCTCCCCTCCACTGCGCGTGTTAAGTCACTGCTAGGCGATATACAACATCAGTGTCCCCCCCCCCCCTCCCTCCACTGCGCGTGTTAAGTCACTGCTAGGCGATATACAACATCAGTGTCCCCCCCCCTCCCCTCCACTGCGCGTGTTAAGTCACTGCTAGGCGATATACAACATCAGTGTCCCCCCCCCTCCCCTCCACTGCGCGTGTTAAGTCACTGCCAGGCGATATACAACATCAGTGTCCCCCCCCCCCTCCCCTCCACTGCGCGTGTTAAGTCACTGCTAGGCGATATACAACATCAGTGTCCCCCCCACCCTCCCCTCCACTGCGCGTGTTAAGTCACTGCTAGGCGATATACAACATCAGTGTCCCCCCCCTCCCCTCCACTGCGCGTGTTAAGTCACTGCTAGGCGATATACAACATCAGTGTCCCCCCCCCTCCCCTCCACTGCGCGTGTTAAGTCACTGCTAGGCGATATACAACATCAGTGTCCCCCCCTCCCCTCCACTGCGCGTGTTAAGTCACTGCTAGGCGATATACAACATCAGTGTCCCCTCACCCTCCCCTCCACTGCGCGTGTTAAGTCACTGCTAGGCGATATACAACATCAGTGTCCCCCCCCCCTCCACTGCGCGTGTTAAGTCACTGCTAGGCGATATACAACATCAGTGTCCCCCCCCCCTCCCCTCCACTGCGCGTGTTAAGTCACTGCTAGGCGATATACAACATCAGTGTCCCCCCCCCTCCACTGCGCGTGTTAAGTCACTGCTAGGCGATATACAACATCAGTGTCCCCCCCACCCCTCCCCTCCACTGCGCGTGTTAAGTCACTGCTAGGCGATATACAACATCAGTGTCCCCCCCCCCTCCCCTCCACTGCGCGTGTTAAGTCACTGCTAGGCGATATACAACATCAGTGTCCCCCCCCCCCCCTCCCCTCCACTGCGCGTGTTAAGTCACTGCTAGGCGATATACAACATCAGTCCCCCCCCCCTCCCCTCACTGCGCGTGTTAAGTCACTGCTAGGCGATATACAACATCAGTGCCCCCCCCCCACCCTCCCCTCCACTGCGCGTGTTAAGTCACTGCTAGGCGATATACAACATCAGTCCCCCCTCCCCTCCACTGCGCGTGTTAAGTCACTGCTAGGCGATATACAACATCAGTGTCCCCCCCCCTCCCCTCCACTGCGCGTGTTAGTCACTGCTAGGCGAATTACAACATCAGTGTCCCCCCACCCTCCCCTCCACTGCGCGTGTTAAGTCCTGCTAGGCGATATATAACATCAGTCCCCCCCCCCCCCTCCCTCCACTGCGCGTGTTAAGTCACTGCTAGGCGATATACAACATCAGTGTCCCCCCCCCCCACCCTCCCCTCCACTGCGCGTGTTAAGTCACTGCTAGGCGATATACAACATCAGTGTCCCCCCTCCCCTCCACTGCGCGTGTTAAGTCACTGCTAGGCCATATACAACATCAGTCCCCCCCCCCTCCCCTCCACTGCGCGTGTTAAGTCACTGCTAGGCGATATACAACATCAGTGCCCCCCCCCCCTCCCCTCCACTGCGCGTGTTAAGTCACTGCTAGGCGATATACAACATCAGTGTCCCCCCCCCCTCCCCTCCACTGCGCGTGTTAAGTCACTGCTAGGCGATATACAACATCAGTGCCCCCCCCCCCCCCCCTCCCCTCCACTGCGCGTGTTAAGTCACTGCTAGGCGATATACAACATCAGTGTCCCCCCCCCTCCCCTCCACTGCGCGTGTTAAGTCACTGCTAGGCGATATACAACATCAGTGTCCCCCTCCCCTCCACTGCGCGTGTTAAGTCACTGCTAGGCGATATACAACATCAGTGTCCCCCCCCCCCTCCCCTCCACTGCGCGTGTTAAGTCACTGCTAGGCGATATACAACATCAGTGTCCCCCCCCTCCCCTCCACTGCGCGTGTTAAGTCACTGCTAGGCGATATACAACATCAGTGTCCCCCCCCCTCCCCTCCACTGCGCGTGTTAAGTCACTGCTAGGCGATATACAACATCAGTGTCCCCCTCCCCCCTCCCCTCCACTGCGCGTGTTAAGTCACTGCTAGGCGATATACAACATCAGTGTCCCCCCCACCCTCCCCTCCACTGCGCGTGTTAAGTCACTGCTAGGCGATATACAACATCAGTGTCCCCCCCTCCCCTCCACTGCGCGTGTTAAGTCACTGCTAGGCGATATACAACATCAGTGTCCCCCCCCCCTCCCCTCCACTGCGCGTGTTAAGTCACTGCTAGGCGATATACAACATCAGTGTCCCCCTCCCCTCCACTGCGCGTGTTAAGTCACTGCTAGGCGATATACAACATCAGTGTCCCCCCCCCCTCCCCTCCACTGCGCGTGTTAAGTCACTGCTAGGCGATATACAACTACAGTGTCCCCCCACCCTCCCCTCCACTGCGCGTGTTAAGTCACTGCTAGGCGATATACAACATCAGTGTCCCCCTCCCCCTCCCCTCCACTGCGCGTGTTAAGTCACTGCTAGGCGATATACAACATCAGTGTCCCCCCCACCCTCCCCTCCACTGCGCGTGTTAAGTCACTGCTAGGCGATATACAACATCAGTGTCCCCCCCCTCCCCTCCACTGCGCGTGTTAAGTCACTGCTAGGCGATATACAACATCAGTGTCCCCCCCCCCCCCTCCCCTCCACTGCGCGTGTTAAGTCACTGCTAGGCGATATACAACATCAGTGTCCCCCCCCCCCCTCCCCTCCACTGCGCGTGTTAAGTCACTGCTAGGCGATATACAACATCAGTGTCCCCCCCTCCCCTCCACTGCGCGTGTTAAGTCACTGCTAGGCGATATACAACATCAGTGTCCCCCCCCCCTTCCCTCCACTGCGCGTGTTAAGTCACTGCTAGGCGATATACAACATCAGTGTCCCCCCCTCCCCTCCACTGCGCGTGTTAAGTCACTGCTAGGCGATATACAACATCAGTGCCCCCCCCCCCTCCCCTCCACTGCGCGTGTTAAGTCACTGCTAGGCGATATACAACATCAGTGTCCCCCCCCTCCCCTCCACTGCGCGTGTTAAGTCACTGCTAGGCGATATACAACATCAGTGTCCCCCCCCCTCCACTGCACGTGTTAAGTCACTGCTAGGCGATATACAACATCAGTGCCCCCCCCCCCCCCCTCCCCTCCACTGCGCGTGTTAAGTCACTGCTAGGCGAGATACAACATCAGTGTCCCCCCCCCTCCACTGCGCGTGTTAAGTCACTGCTAGGCGATATACAACATCAGTGTCCCCCCCCCCCCCCTCCACTGCGCGTGTTAAGTCACTGCTAGGCGATATACAACATCAGTGTCCCCCCCCCTCCCCTCCACTGCGCGTGTTAAGTCACTGCTAGGCGATATACAACATCAGTGTCCCCCCCCCCCTCCCCTCCACTGCGCGTGTTAAGTCACTGCTAGGCGATATACAACATCAGTGTCCCCCCACCCTCCCCTCCACTGCGCGTGTCAAGTCACTGCTAGGCGATATACAACATCAATGTCCCCCCTCCCCTCCACTGCGCGTGTTAAGTCACTGCTAGGCGATATACAACATCAGTGTCCCCCCCCCCTCCCCTCCACTGCGCGTGTTAAGTCACTGCTAGGCGATATACAACATCAGTGTCCCCCCCTCCCCTCCACTGCGCGTGTTAAGTCACTGCTAGGCGATATACAACATTAGTGTCCCCCCCCCTCCCCTCCACTGCGCGTGTTAAGTCAATGCTAGGCGATATACAACATCAGTGTCCCCCCCCCCACCCTCCCCTCCACTGCGCGTGTTAAGTCACTGCTAGGCGATATACAACATCAGTGTCCCCCCCCCTCCCCTCCACTGCGCGTGTTAAGTCACTGCTAGGCGATATACAACATCAGTGTCCCCCCCTCCCCTCCACTGCGCGTGTTAAGTCACTGCTAGGCGATGTACAACATCAGTCCCCCCCACCCTCTCCTCCACTGCGCGTGTTAAGTCACTGCTAGGCGATATACAACATCAGTGTCCCCCCCTCCCCTCCACTGCGCGTGTTAAGTCACTGCTAGGCGATATACAACATCAGTGTCCCCCCACCCTCCCCTCCACTGCGCGTGTTAAGTCACTGCTAGGCGATATACAACATCAGTGTCCCCCCCCCCTCCCCTCCACTGCGCGTGTTAAGTCACTGCTAGGCGATATACAACATCAGTGCCCCCCCTCCCCTCCACTGCGCGTGTTAAGTCACTGCTAGGCGATATACAACATCAGTGCCCCCCCCCCCCACCCTCCCCTCCACTGCGCGTGTTAAGTCACTGCTAGGCGATATACAACATCAGTGTCCCCCCCCCTCCACTGCGCGTGTTAAGTCACTGCTAGGCGATATACAACATCAGTGTCCCCCCCCTCCCCTCCACTGCGCGTGTTAAGTCACTGCGAGGCGATATACAACATCAGTGTCCCCCCCTCCCCTCCACTGCGCGTGTTAAGTCACTGCTAGGCGATATACAACATCAGTGTCCCCCCTCCCCTCCACTGCGCGTGTTAAGTCTCTGCTAGGCGATATACAACATAAGTGCCCCCCCCCACCCTCCCCTCCACTGCGCGTGTTAAGTCACTGCTAGGCGATATACAACATCAGTGTCCCCCCCTCCCCTCCACTGCGCGTGTTAAGTCTCTGCTAGGCGATATACAACATAAGTGCCCCCCCCCCCACCCTCCCCTCCACTGCGCGTGTTAAGTCACTGCTAGGCGATATACAACATCAGTGCCCCCCCCCCCTCCCCTCCACTGCGCGTGTTAAGTCACTGCTAGGCGATATACAACATAAGTGCCCCTCCCCCCCCCCTCCCCTCCACTGCGCGTGTTAAGTCACTGCTAGGCGATATACAACATCAGTGTCCCCCCCCCCCACCCTCCCCTCCACTGCGCGTGTTAAGTCACTGCTAGGCGATATACAACATCAGTGTCCCCCCCTCCCCTCAACTGCGCGTGTTAAGTCACTGCTAGGCGATATACAACATCAGTGTCCCCCCCCCCTCCCCTCCACTGCGCGTGTTAAGTCACTGCTAGGCGATATACAACATCAGTGTCCCCCCCCCCTCCCCTCCACTGCGCGTGTTAAGTCACTGCTAGGCGATATACAACATCAGTGTCCCCCCCCCTCCCCTCCACTGCGCGTGTTAAGTCACTGCTAGGCGATATACAACATCAGTGTCCCCCCCCCCTCCCCTCTACTGCGCGTGTTAAGTCACTGCTAGACGATATACAACATCAGTGTCCCCCCCCCCTCCCCTCCACTGCGCGTGTTAAGTCACTGCTAGGCGATATACAACATCAGTGTCCCCCCCCCCCCCTCCACTGCGCGTGTTAAGTCACTGCTAGGCGATATACAACATCAGTGTCCCCCCCTCCCCTCCACTGCGCGTGTTAAGTCACTGCTAGGCGATATACAACATCAGTGTCCCCCCCCTCCCCTCCACTGCGCGTGTTAAGTCACTGCTAGGCGATATACAACATCAGTCCCCCCTCCCCTCCACTGCGCGTGTTAAGTCACTGCTAGGCGATATACAACATCAGTGTCCCCCCCCCCCTCCCCTGCGCGTGTTAAGTCACTGCTAGGCGATATACAACATCAGTGTCCCCCCCCCTCCACTGCGCGTGTTAAGTCACTGCTAGGCGATATACAACATCAGTGCCCCCCCCCCCCCCTCCACTGCGCGTGTTAAGTCACTGCTAGGCGATATACAACATCAGTGTCCCCCCCCCCCTCCACTGCGCGTGTTAAGTCACTGCTAGGCGATATACAACATCAGTGTCCCCCCCTCCCTCCCCTCCACTGCGCGTGTTAAGTCACTGCTAGGCGATATACAACATCAGTGTCCCCCCCCCCTCCCCTCCACTGCGCGTGTTAAGTCACTGCTAGGCGATATACAACATCAGTCCCCCCCCTCCCCTCCACTGCGCGTGTTAAGTCACTGCTAGGCGATATACAACATCAGTGTCCCCCCCCCCTCCCCTCCACTGCGCGTGTTAAGTCACTGCTAGGCGATATACAACATCAGTGTCCCCCCCTCCCCTCCACTGCGCGTGTTAAGTCACTGCTAGGCGATATACAACATCAGTGTCCCCCCCCCCTCCCCTCCACTGCGCGTGTTAAGTCACTGCTAGGCGATATACAACATCAGTGTCCCCCCCCCCCCTCCACTGCGCGTGTTAAGTCACTGCTAGGCGATATACAACATCAGTGTCCCCCCCCTCCCTCCCTTCCACTGCGCGTGTTAAGTCACTGCTAGGCGATATACAACATCAGTGTCCCCCCCTCCCCTCCACTGCGCGTGTTAAGTCACTGCTAGGCGATATACAACATCAGTGTCCCCCCCCCCTCCCCTCCACTGCGCGTGTTAAGTCACTGCTAGGCGATATACAACATCAGTGTCCCCCCACCCTCCCCTCCACTGCGCGTGTTAAGTCACTGCTAGGCGATATACAACATCAGTGTCCCCCCCCCTCCAATGCGCGTGTTAAGTCACTGCTAGGCGATATACAACATCAGTGTCCCCCCTCCCCTCCACTGCGCGTGTTAAGTCACTGCTAGGCGATATACAACATCAGTGTCCCCCCCCCCCCCTCCCCTCCACTGCGCGTGTTAAGTCACTGCTAGGCGATATACAACATCAGTGTCCCCCCACCCTCCCCTCCACTGCGCGTGTTAAGTCACTGCTAGGCGAGATACAACATCAGTGCCCCCCTCCCCTCCCCTCCACTGCGCGTGTTAAGTCACTGCTAGGCGATATACAACATCAGTGTCCCCCCCACCCTCCCCTCCACTGCGCGTGTTAAGTCACTGCTAGGCGATATACAACATCAGTGTCCCCCCCACCCTCCCCTCCACTGCGCGTGTTAAGTCACTGCTAGGCGATATACAACATCAGTGTCCCCCACCCTCCCCTCCACTGCGCGTGTTAAGTCACTGCTAGGCGATATACAACATCAGTGTCCCCCACCCTCCCCTCCACTGCGCGTGTTAAGTCACTGCTAGGCGATATACAACATCAGTGTCCCCCCACCCTCCCCTCCACTGCGCGTGTTAAGTCACTGCTAGGCGATATACAACATCAGTGCCCCCCCCCCTCCCCTCCACTGCGCGTGTTAAGTCACTGCTAGGCGATATACAACATCAGTGTCCCCCCCCCTCCCCTCCACTGCGCGTGTTAAGTCACTGCTAGGCGATATACAACATCAGTGTCCCCCCCCTCCCCTCCACTGCGCGTGTTAAGTCACTGCTAGGCGATATACAACATCAGTGTCCCCCCCACCCTCCCCTCCACTGCGCGTGTTAAGTCACTGCTAGGCGATATACAACATCAGTGTCCCCCCCCCACCCTCCCCTCCACTGCGCGTGTTAAGTCACTGCTAGGCGATATACAACATCAGTGTCCCCCCCCCCACCCTCCCCTCCACTGCGCGTGTTAAGTCACTGCTAGGCGATATACAACATCAGTGTCCCCCCCCCCCCCCCCTCCCCTCCACTGCGCGTGTTAAGTCACTGCTAGGCGATATACAACATCAGTGCCCCCCCCCCTCCCCTCCACTGCGCGTGTTAAGTCACTGCTAGGCGATATACAACATCAGTGTCCCCCCCCCCTCCCCTCCACTGCGCGTGTTAAGTCACTGCTAGGCGATATACAACATCAGTGTCCCCCCCCCCTCCCCTCCACTGCGCGTGTTAAGTCACTGCTAGGCGATATACAACATCAGTGTCCCCCCCTCCCCTCCACTGCGCGTGTTAAGTCACTGCTAGGCGATATACAACATCAGTGCCCCCCCCCCCTCCCCTCCACTGCGCGTGTTAAGTCACTGCTAGGCGATATACAACATCAGTGTCCCCCCCACCCCTTCACTGCGCGTGTTAAGTCACTGCTAGGCGATATACAACATCAGTGTCCCCCCACCCTCCCCTCCACTGCGCGTGTTAAGTCACTGCTAGGCGATATACAACATCAGTGTCCCCCCCCCCTCCCTCCACTGCGCGTGTTAAGTGACTGCTAGGCGATATACAACATCAGTGTCCCCCCCTCCCCTCCACTGCGCGTGTTAAGTCACTGCTAGGCGATATACAACATCAGTGTCCCCCCCACCCTCCCTCCACTGCGCGTGTTAAGTCACTGCTAGGCGATATACAACATCAGTGTCCCCCCTCCCTCCACTGCGCGTGTTAAGTCACTGCTAGGCGATATACAACATCAGTGTCCCCCCCCCCTCCCCTCCACTGCGCGTGTTAAGTCACTGCTAGGCGATATACAACATCAGTGTCCCCCCCCCCTCCCCTCCACTGCGCGTGTTAAGTCACTGCTAGGCGATATACAACATCAGTGTCCCCCCCCTCCCCTCCACTGCGCGTGTTAAGTCACTGCTAGGCGATATACAACATCAGTGTCCCCCCCCCCCTCCCCTCCACTGCGCGTGTTAAGTCACTGCTAGGCGATATACAACATCAGTGTCCCCCCCACCCTCCCCTCCACTGCGCGTGTTAAGTCACTGCTAGGCAATATACAACATCAGTGTCCCCCCCCCCCCTCCCCTCCACTGCGCGTGCTAAGTCACTGCTAGGCGATATACAACATCAGTGTCCCCCCCCACCCTCCCCTCCACTGCGCGTGTTAAGTCACTGCTAGGCGATATACAACATCAGTGTCCCCCCCCCCTCCCCTCCACTTCGCGTGTTAAGTCACTGCTAGGCGATATACAACATCAGTGTCCCCCCCCTCTCCCCTCCACTGCGCGTGTTAAGTCACTGCTAGGCGATATACAACATCAGTGTCCCCCCCTCCACTGCGCGTGTTAAGTCACTGCTAGGCGATATACAACATCAGTGCCCCCCCCCCCCCCCCCCTCCCCTCCACTGCGCGTGTTAAGTCACTGCTAGGCGAGATACAACATCAGTGTCCCCCCCCTCCACTGCGCGTGTTAAGTCACTGCTAGGCGATATACAACATCAGTGCCCCCCCCCCCTCCCCTCCACTGCGCGTGTTAAGTCACTGCTAGGCGATATACAACATCAGTGTCCCCCCCCCTCCCCTCCACTGCGCGTGTTAAGTCACTGCTAGGCGATATACAACATCAGTGTCCCCCCCCCCTCCCCTCCACTGCGCGTGTTAAGTCACTGCTAGGCGATATACAACATCAGTGTCCCCCCCACCCTCCCCTCCACTGCGCGTGTTAAGTCACTGCTAGGCGATATACAACATCAGTGTCCCCCCCCCTCCCCTCCACTGCGCGTGTTAAGTCACTGCTAGGCGATATACAACATCAGTGTCCCCCCCTCCCCTCCACTGCGCGTGTTAAGTCACTGCTAGGCGATATACAACATCAGTGTCCCCCCCCCCTCCCCTCCACTGCGCGTGTTAAGTCACTGCCAGGCGATATACAACATCAGTGTTCCCCCCCTCCCCTCCACTGCGCGTGTTAAGTCACTGCTAGGCGATATACAACATCAGTGTCCCCCCCACCCTCCCCTCCACTGCGCGTGTTAAGTCACTGCTAGGCGATATACAACATCAGTGTCCCCCCCTCCCCTCCACTGCGCGTGTTAAGTCACTGCTAGGCGATATACAACATCAGTGTCCCCCCTCCCCTCCACTGCGCGTGTTAAGTCACTGCTAGGCGATATACAACATCAGTGTCCCCCCCCCCCTCCCCTCCACTGCGCGTGTTAAGTCACTGCTAGGCGATATACAACATCAGTGTCCCCCTCACCCTCCCCTCCACTGCGCGTGTTAAGTCACTGCTAGGCGATATACAACATCAGTGTCCCCCCCACCCTCCCTCCACTGCGCGTGTTAAGTCACTTCTAGGCGATATACAACATCAGTGTCCCCCCCCCCCCCTCCCCTCCACTGCGCGTGTTAAGTCACTGCTAGGCGATATACAACATCAGTGTCCCCCCCCCTCCACTGCGCGTGTTAAGTCACTGCTAGGCGATATACAACATCAGTGTCCCCCCACCCTCCCCTCC
Organism: Chirona hameri; assembly: GCA_036785665.1. Taxonomy (NCBI): domain Eukaryota; kingdom Metazoa; phylum Arthropoda; class Thecostraca; order Balanomorpha; family Balanidae; genus Chirona; species Chirona hameri. Next base: position 1,856 of record JAXIVJ010006012.1, on the reverse strand, counting down.
ACTGCGCGTGTTAAGTCACTGCTAGGCGATATACAACATCAGTGTCCCCCCCCCCACCCTCCCCTCCACTGCGCGTGTTAAGTCACTGCTAGGCGATATACAACATCAGTGTCCCCCCCACCCTCCCTCCACTGCGCGTGTTAAGTCACTGCTAGGCGATATACAACATCAGTCCCCCCCTCCCCTCCACTGCGCGTGTTAAGTCACTGCTAGGCGATATACAACATCAGTGCCCCCCCCCCACCCTCCCTCCACTGCGCGTGTTAAGTCACTGCTAGGCGATATACAACATCAGTCCCCCCTCCCCTCCACTGCGCGTGTTAAGTCACTGCTAGGCGATATACAACATCAGTGTCCCCCCCCCCTCCCCTCCACTGCGCGTGTTAAGTCACTGCTAGGCGAATTACAACATCAGTGTCCCCCCACCCTCCCCTCCACTGCGCGTGTTAAGTCACTGCTAGGCGATATATAACATCAGTCCCCCCCCCCTCCCCTCCACTGCGCGTGTTAAGTCACTGCTAGGCGATATACAACATCAGTGTCCCCCCCCCCACCCTCCCCTCCACTGCGCGTGTTAAGTCACTGCTAGGCGATATACAACATCAGTGTCCCCCCCTCCCCTCCACTGCGCGTGTTAAGTCACTGCTAGGCGATATACAACATCAGTCCCCCCTCCCCTCCACTGCGCGTGTTAAGTCACTGCTAGGCGATATACAACATCAGTGCCCCCCCCCCCCCCCCCTCCCCTCCACTGCGCGTGTTAAGTCACTGCTAGGCGATATACAACATCAGTGTCCCCCCCTCCCCTCCACTGCGCGTGTTAAGTCACTGCTAGGCGATATACAACATCAGTGCCCCCCCCCCCCTCCCCTCCACTGCGCGTGTTAAGTCACTGCTAGGCGATATACAACATCAGTGTCCCCCCCACCCTCCCCTCCACTGCGCGAGTTAAGTCACTGCTAGGCGATATACAACATCAGTGTCCCCCCACCCTCCCCTCCACTGCGCGTGTTAAGTCACTGCTAGGCGATATACAACATCAGTGTCCCCCCCCTCCCCTCCACTGCGCGTGTTAAGTCACTGCTAGGCGATATACAACATCAGTGTCCCCCCCCCTCCCCTCCACTGCGCGTGTTAAGTCACTGCTAGGCGATATACAACATCAGTGTCCCCCCCCCTCCCCTCCACTGCGCGTGTTAAGTCACTGCTAGGCGATGTACAACATCAGTGTCCCCCCCCCCTTCCCTCCACTGCGCGTGTTAAGTCACTGCTAGGCGATATACAACACCAGTGTCCCCCCCTCCCCTCCACTGCGCGTGTTAAGTCACTGCTAGGCGATATACAACATCAGTGCCCCCCCCCCTCCCCTCCACTGCGCGTGTTAAGTCACTGCTAGGCGATATACAACATCAGTGTCCCCCCTCCCCTCCACTGCGCGTGTTAAGTCACTGCTAGGCGATATACAACATCAGTGTCCCCCCCCCCCCTCCACTGCACGTGTTAAGTCACTGCTAGGCGATATACAACATCAGTGCCCCCCCCCCCCCTCCACTGCGCGTGTTAAGTCACTGCTAGGCGAGATACAACATCAGTGTCCCCCCCTCCACTGCGCGTGTTAAGTCACTGCTAGGCGATATACAACATCAGTGTCCCCCCCTCCCCTCCACTGCGCGTGTTAAGTCACTGCTAGGCGATATACAACATCAGTGTCCCCCCCCCCCTCCCCTCCACTGCGCGTGTTAAGTCACTGCTAGGCGATATACAACATCAGTGTCCCCCCCCCCCCCCTCCCCTCCACTGCGCGTGTTAAGTCACTGCTAGGCGATATACAACATCAGTGTCCCCCCACCCTCCCC
>JAXIVJ010006011.1:0-69998 GCA_036785665.1 Chirona hameri | reverse complement strand
TTTTTTAATTGTGGGGGTCAAAACCCAAAATTGCAAAAATCCCGAGAAATAGCCATTGGGAAGAGAATAGTCATTTCCTTTCTTTAAAGTTTTGTACTTGCAATTTCAGCAAAACTCGACCTTTCTACGATTTTTCCAAACATTTATCGTTTTCCCCAAAAATGGCATGATATGACGTCATTAAACGTCATTATCGCCCAAAGCCCTACATCAATTTCATTGAAATATTATGAGAAGACGTCTATTGATGTAGCATAACGTACTGAAAGTTTCAAAGTCGCTATCTATCTATCGTAGCTTTAATTCCCCTCTCACCCCACCACTCCCTCCCTCCCCTCCCTCATCCCCCTGATTAGCGGATCACCCGGAAAGGCTTAATAATCTCCCATCCCCTTCTTCGACCGGTACCCTCGCCTTCCCAGTGAAGTATTTCCTGTTTCCTAAAAGGTACTTACAACCGACTACCCTTAATAAGTAATCTGCCCTGACAGTTACCCCCGCTCCCTAGGTCCCTTTCCGTCACGATGGGTGGGCGGGGGGCCCTCGCCGGTGCCCCGATGAACCTGGCACTAATCGTCCGTTTAAAAACGTATCTCAACCTCCCTGACCTCATGTAAAGCAATAGCTCATCTCCTCATCCCTCCCTCCCCCCCTCCCTCCCTCCCATCCACCTCCCTCCCCTCCCTCACTTCCCTTCCCCTTCCCTCTCCCCTCCCTCATACTCCCTCCCTCCCTCCCTCCCTACCCTCCTCCTTCCTCCCTCCCTCCTCCAGCTCCTCCCCCGGGGCGCGGGTTAAGTAAGAGATTTGATGTTCGGTGGATCACAGCAAGTACCCATTACAATAACACATCAGTGCAGGTGGCCACTGGCAAGTAAGGCGACAGCAGCGGATTACTATATACATCAGCTCTGCTCGAAAAGCATAGTGCCCTTCCACCAAGCATGGCCGCCCTGGCCTTGCGACAAGAACCATTACAATAATAGCATTCAACAATCAACCAACGCATATCCTACGCTGCATAGATAATGCATATTTGAACAACTTTACCGATCTTTCAATCACACAAATTTTCCTTCATGGTATTTTAGCTCAACTATGGTATGTTCAGATTAGACTCCAGCACCGTAGGTTCCATGCTTTGTGTATCTCTTTTTTAATTACACCGTGCTATCCGTTTGCCTCTAACATTTGTGTACATTATATCTTTAACTCCCGGCTTCGCTGTAATAGAAGTATCTGCCCGTTGGTTATTTATATGAATACATACACAAATAAACTGAGGTCAACCAGTAGAAATGGCCCTGCCCGGACCTGCCCATTGCACTGTCCCTTAACTGAGTGTCGTTAGCACTTACTGTGCAAATACTTCATCCCCATGACATTCAGATCATTTCAGATTCTCCCGCAAGATCAGACAGCAAATGTCCGCAATGACAAAGATCAAACGAGACAGCCCACAGAGCCCACACAAAACGAGAGAACATCGCCGGACCATGACAAGGATGAGGACGATTCACCTTTGCTGCCACGGAAAGAACGGATAATGCGGTGAAAGAAAGAACAGCTGGCTTCAGCACTGAGCAGGTAGGGCTGGCTTCAGCACTGAGCAGGTATGGCTGGCTTCAGCACTGAGCGGTAGGGCTGGCTTCAGCACTGAGCAGGTAGGACTGGCTTCAGCACTGAGCAGGTAGGGCTGGCTTCAGCACTGAGCAGGTAGGGCTGGCTTCAGCACTGAGCAGGTAGGACTGGCTTCAGCACTGAGACAGGTAGGGCTGGCATCAGCACTGAGCAGGGTAGGACTGCTTCAGCACTGAGCAGGTAGGACTGGCTTCAGCACTGAGCTAGGTAGGGCTGGCTTCAGCACTGAGCAGGTAGGGCTGCTTCAGCACTGAGCATGTAGGACTGGCTTCAGCCACTGAGCAGGTAGGCTGGCTTCAGCACAGAGCAGGTAGGACTGGCTTCAGCACTGAGCAGGTAGGCCCTGGCTTCAGCACTGAGCAGGTAGGGCTGGCTTCCAGCACTGAGCAGGTATGGCTGGCTTCAGCACTGAGCAGGTAGGACTGGCTTCAGCACTGAGCAGTTAGGACTGGCTTCAGCACTGAGCAGGCTGCAGCCGCATGCAGCTCTGACCAGGTCAGACACGGCCACGGAGCTAATACATCAGCGCAGTAACGACGGACCCTGTCACGCCGGCACGCGACCTCCATCCGTGGCGTCCACCACAAACCGGACATCAGTTCGACATCCATCGCTGGCGTCCACCACAAACCGGACATCAGTTCGACTCCATCGCTGCGGTGTCCACCACAAACCGGACATCAGTCGACCTCCTCGCTGGCGTCCACCACAACCGGACATCAGTTCGACCTCCCTGGCTGGGCGTCCCCCCGCCACAAACCGGACAGTCAGTTACGACTCCCTCGCTGGCGTCCGCCACAAACCGGACATCAGTTCGACTCCCTCCGTGGCGTCCACCACAAACCGGCATCAGTTCGACCTCCCTCGCTGGCGTCCACCACAAACCGGACATCAGTTCGACCTCCCTGGTGGCGTCCGCCACAAACCGGACATCAGTTCGACCCCTCCTCCGCTGCGCGTCCGCACAAACCGATGTTACATCAGATTCGACCTCCCTGGCTGGCGTCGCCACAAACCGGACATCAGTTCGACCTCCTGGCTGGCGTCCACACAAACCGGACATCAGTTCGACCTCCCTCGCTGGCGTCCGCCACAAACCGGACATCAGTTCGACCTCCCTGGCTGGCGTCCGCAAAAATGAAAAAAAAAAATGGACATATTAGAATGGATATAAATTGGGGTTTAGGAGGGGGGGGGGGGGGGGGTTGTTGGGGGGTTATTTGTTGGTTTTTTTTTTTTTTTGTTTGGGTGGGGGGTTTTGGGGTGTTTTTTGTTTGGGGGGGGGGTGGGGGGGGGGGGGGGGGGGGGGTGGGGGGGGGGGGGGGGGGGGGGGGGGGGGGGGGGGGGGGGGGGGGGGGGGGGGGGGGGGGGGGGGGGGGGGGGGGGTGGGGGGGGGGGGGGGGGGGGGGGGGGGGGGGGGGGGGGGGGGGGGGGGGGGGGGGGGGGGGGGGGGGGGGGGGGGGGGGGGGGGGGGGGGGGGGGGGGGGGGGGGGGGGGGGGGGGGGGGGGGGGGGGGGGGGGGGGGGGGGGGGGGGGGGGGGGGGGGGGGGGGGGGGGGGGGGGGGGGGGGGGGGGGGGGGGGGGGGGGGGGGGGGGGGGGGGGGGGGGGTGGGGGGGGGGGGGGGGGGGGGGGGGGGGGGGGGGGGGGGGGGGGGGGGGGGGGGGGGGGGGGGGGGGGGGGGGGGGGGGGGGGGGGGGGGGGGGGGGGGGGGGGGGGGGGGGGGGGGGGGGGGGGGGGGGGGGGGGGGGGGGGGGGGGGGGGGGGGGGGGGGGGGGGGGGGGGGGGGGGGGTGGGGGGGGGGGGGGGGGGGGGGGGGGGGGGTGGGGGGGGGGGGGGGGGGGGGGGGGGGGGGGGGGGGGGGGGGGGGGGGGGGGGGGGGGGGGGGGGGGGGGGGGGGGGGGGGGGGGGGGGGTGTGTTTGTGTGTGTGTGGGGTTGGGGGGGGGGGTGGGGGGGGGGGGGGGGGGGGGGGGGGGGGGGGGGGGGGGGGGGGGGGGGGGGGGGGGGGGGGGGGGGGGGGGGGGGGGGGGGGGGGGGGGGGGGGGGGGGGGGGGGGGGGGGGGGGGGGGGGGGGGGGGGGGGGGGGGGGGGGGGGGGGGGGGGGGGGGGGGGGGGGGGGGGGGGGGGGGGGGGGGGGGGGGGGGGGGGGGGGGGGGGGGGGGGGGGGGGGGGGGGGGGGGGTGGGGGGGGGGGGGGGGGGGGGGGGGGGGGGGGGGGGGGGGGGGGGGGGGGGGGGGGGGGGGGGGGGGGGGGGGGGGGGGGGGGGGGGGGGGGGGGGGGGGGGGGGGGGGGGGGGGGGGGGGGGGGGGGGGGGGGGGGGGGGGGGGGGGGGGGGGGGGGGGGGGGGGGGGGGGGGGGGGGGGGGGGGGGGGGGGGGGGGGGGGGGGGGGGGGGGGGGGGGGGGGGGGGGGGGGGGGGGGGGGGGGGGGGGGGGGGGGGGGGGGGGGGGGGGGGGGGGGGGGGGGGGGGGGGGGGGGGGGGGGGGGGGGGGGGGGGGGGGGGGGGGGGGGGGGGGGGGGGGGGGGGGGGGGGGGGGGGGGGGGGGGGGGGGGGGGGGGGGGGGGGGGGGGGGGGGGGGGGGGGGGGGGGGGGGGGGGGGGGGGGGGGGTGGGGGGGGGGGGGGGGTGTGTGTGTTGGGGGTGTGTGGTGGGTGTTGTGTGGGGGGGGGGGGGGGGGGGGGGGGGGGGGGGGGGGGGGGGGGGGGGGGGGGGGGGGGGGGGGGGGGGGGGGGGGGGGGGGGGGGGGGGGGGGGGGGGGGGGGGGGGGGGGGGGGGGGGGGGGGGGGGGGGGGGGGGGGGGGGGGGGGGGGGGGGGGGGGGGGGGGGGGGGGGGGGGGGGGGGGGGGGGGGGGGGGGGGGGGGGGGGTGTGGGGGGGGGGGGGGGGGTTTTGTGTTTTTGGTGTTGTGGGGGGGTTGTGTGTGTTTTTAAGGTATGATATGGTTAAGAGTGGGGTGGGGGGAGGAAGGAAATATTTGATTGTATGATGGTTTTAGAAAGAAGGGGAGGAAGGAATATTTTAAGGTATGATGGGAGGTAAGAAAGAGAGGGAGAAATTATTTAAGTATGATGGGGGTAAGAAAGAGAGGGGGGAGGAATAATATTTTAAGGGTATGATGGAGGGGGGGTAAGAAAGGGAGGGAGGAAGAATATTTAAGGTATGATGGAGTAAGTGAGAGGAGGGAGGAAGAATCTTTAAGGGTATGATGGAGGGTAAGAAGGGGAGGGAGGAAAGAATATTTAAATAGTATGATGTGAGTTGATGAAGTAGTAATGGTATAGTTTTGAGGAATGATAGGAGAAGGATAGAAGAAAAGGAGGGATGAAGGAAAATAGTAAGAAGAGGGGGAGGGGAAGTGGAAAGATGGGGTGGATTGGACGCCGGCTGCTGCTGCTGTTGGCCTTTTGGCAGTCAGGGTCGAACGGAGGCGGATAAGGCGAGTGCAGGCCCAGGCCGCCCCCCGCTAGGATTGCCACGGCGGCTGGTGGGCCAATATGGACGGCACAGGGACTAGCCACCTCTGGGTGGGCGTCGTCCGACTCAAAACGGAGCACGGGTCTAGTCGAGCCTCCAAGAGCATGGAAACTAATCGGAACTTATCTGCCTCTCAATCATTACCCCAACGTACCACGCTATCGCACCGGTGACACAGTTGCCAGCTTCTGATCAGCTATGGCCGACAGCGACCGTGCAGGGTGAAGGTGAGGCACACAGGCCGAGGAAGCTGCCGTGCTAGCGGGCGGCGGAGCGTGCCAGGCATTTTGGGAGGTAAGGAGGCGAGACTGCTGCTGCTCGGCGGTTAACGTGTGGGCAGTTCAGACCAGAGGATCGGGGACGGTCTGTGTGGAGCGGCGAGGACTGCTGGACTGCTGACTGATTCCCGCCGGCAGTTCGCGAGTGGGCAGCCCCACCGGCCGCCAGCCGCACCTGCCCGGCCAGGCCCGGCCCAAAACCGGCCGCTCGCATGACGGTGGATGCCGGCGAATTGGTCACGAGAGACCAGTGTCGGCCGACTAGCAGAACGTGTGAAACAAAGCCGGGACCTGGCGAGCAGCGGCGGCCGCGGGCCACGCGGGGACGGGCCGGCCGGGTCAGCCGCAGGCCGCAGCAGTGCCATCACAGCGGCTCTCTGGAGGTGTCGTCACCTCTCCGCCACCCACTGGCAGCAGTGAAGATGACTCCAGAGGTATATCGGGTCCGCGCTGCCGGCGGCACCAATTGGCCAAGCAACCTACACCGTGCTCGTCGGCTGTACAATTATCGCTCAGTGCAAAATAGCCGCAGCGTCACTGAGGCGGAATCAGTGGAATGAAGGTGGGTGAGGACCAGCGAACTCTGCCATTTAAACACAGCTCGGCCGGGTGTTGTCCAGAGCAGGAACCGGCCGCGATGGGAGGAATCTAGGCGCAGCGCCAGCACGGCCACAGGGGGGAGGGGGTGGGGGATGAGAAATAGCGGGGAACGGAGGCGAGAGAAAGGAACTAAGGAGGACCTGACCATGAAAGGCTCCCGAATGATACGTACTTTTCAGCCACTGCCAACCTGGTTCAATGCGTCGGATTGAATTCGGTCGCCCTGAAGGGACCAGAGGTCCGCCAGAGTTCAGGCCACTATTTGAAATCGAGCACCTCCTTAGAAACATTTCTGAACGTCCCGGAGAGGAACAAAACGCGTGCTGTTCACTGTTCGGGTTATTGAGAGCTGGTAGGGTAACTGGTAAGCACCATAGATCACATCTCAAACACAGCAAGACGCTCATCAAAGCTCCGAACAGCTGTTCCTGCCACCCGCCCAGTGGTCACCCCAGCCTTATGCACGCTGGCAATTTATCACTGGCGACATCCCATCGCCTCAAACATCGCCTCCCAGTCGATCCCCATCAACATCCGGCACACCACACCCCGGTCCTCCAACAGAGTGACGGCCACGGCGCCGCAGTATTGATATAATTGCTCTGGCCGCAGCGGCAGCGCGCCGGGTTGCGTCAGGGTCGCCGCCGCGGCCGCACGGAACGAAACGGAACGGGTTCCGGCCCGGCCCGCGAACCGGACGGAACGCCACAGAACACCGGACGACCTCGCCGGCCGTCCGGGGGCTTAACGGCACGGATCGGCGAGCGCCGGGGCACCAGCAGCCTCGCTGGGCCGCAGCGGGCCTCCCCGGACCTCGCTGGGCCCCATCGAGACACCCAGCGGCCGCCGTGGACGGCGCTCGGGGCCTCCCCGGACCTCGCTGGCCCCATCGAGACACCTAGCAGCCGCCGTGGACGGCGCTCGGGGCCTCAACGGACCTCGCTGGGCCCCATCGAGACACCAGCAGCCGCCGTGGACGGCGCCTCGGGGGTCCACCAGCCCCAGCGCCCTGACGGCTTCAAGGACACGGGGCCGGCAGGTCAGCGTCAGGCTGTACGAGCGCAGCGGCGGGAGGCGGGAGGGAGAGGTCAGGTGGAGGTCATGGGCAGCTGGCAGCGAAGCAGTGTCTCCCCTGCGCCATTAGTGACGTCACAGGTCACCGTCGGGCTGCCGGGCGAGTGTTTGCCGGAGCAGTCGGCTGAGCGTGACCTCCGCACAGAGGCAGCACTGCTGCGGCGTGGCGGCAGTCACACCCTGCGTATTCCGGCCGGGTCCGGAGCCGACCCTGACCGGCGGCCGGCCAGTCGTGTGCAGTGCCGCCATTTTCCTCATGCAGTGTCATCCTTCCCCGGCCACTACAGCCCGGCAGCGCCCTCCCCTCCCCTCGTCTCCTCGGCAGCGCCGGCCGTTTGGACCGATAGCAGCCCCGCTCAGACGCGCGGCGGAGGAGCCCGGTAACGGCCTGCCTGCTTGCTGTTGGTGTCTCTCCGGCCGTTTCCTCCGGTCGTTATCCAGCTCGTCCAGTCGTCACCCCGTGTCTTGTCCGCCGTCCCTGACCGGGAGTCCGCCCGGCCCGGCGGAGCAGCACGCACAGCCGCCGGCACCACCGCGGCCCGCCATAAACCACAGCCAGCCTGCTCCGGCGCCGGCCGCGCCGACGGACAAAGAGCAGCGCAAGGCTCAGCGCGGCCCGACGGCGATCGGATGCGGGCGCCGCCTCGCTCCGGTCAGCCGGGGTCACCGCGCACAACGCCGCTCAAGGTCAGCCTGGGGTCAGCTGCTGGCCGCCGCGCACCAAGGCCAGGCCAGGGCAACCGCCGGGCTGATCGGTCGGTCGGTCGGCAGGCTGGTGGGAGCCGAGCCGGTGGAGCCGCCGCCGCTGTCTCCTCTGACCTTTGTGGCAGTGCCCGCGGCGCCTCCACCGCCACCGCCGTCAGCGAGCGTCAACAGACGGGAACCGGGCGGACGGGACGGGACGGACGGGACGACGATCGAGCGAGAGAGGAGCGGGGACCGAGGAATGGCGGCGGCCGGCAGGGTCCGGGCCCCCGGGTCGGCAGGGAGGCGCGCGGCGGTCACGCGGGGGCGGCCAGTCACGACGCGGTAACCCACGTCACGCACACCTGTGACCGTCACGGGCCACCGCGCCGTCCCAATGGGACGCGCGCACTGCGCCGGCACGGAGCACAGGTCAGAGGTCAGACAGCCGCCCGCCCCGATCTGACCCGGCGCTGCTGCAGCAGCCAGGATCAGGCCAGGTCGGACGACCGCACTATTCACTCTACCAGCTGTCAAAGGCGAGATAACGAGCCCCCGCACACGTCTCGGCCGCCAACCGCCTGGACCGGGCCGGGACCGGCGTGCCGGCAGCCCGACCCGTGGCCCGCCAGCGACCCGCCGACCCCGCCGACCGTCCCCATCGGCCGCCCAGCACCCCTCTGGATCGATGGCTCGCCCTGTTTTTGGGTCTCCCATTGTTGCGGCGATTTTTTGTTCGGCCCGGGAGGACCGGAGCCGGCCGGAGCGCAAATTCCGATCGATAGTGAGGGCTACCCTAGCGTCCGGGGGGACGGTGGGGGAGCGGTCGAGGTCAGCCGGGGAGGGGCGCCGCTCCACCGCGCCATGCTGCCTCTCGGGGTCACCGCGTGGCACCGGCGTGGGAACGGGCCGGAGCAGACGCGTCGGGCCGGGTCGGGCCGGCGGGCCGGTCAGCCCTTTGTCCGGTGGACGGCGGGAGACGGGGGAATGGGGCTTAGGACTACGGTGGTCAGCAGCTCGGGGTGCTCCACAGTCCGCCGTCCACACCAAGACGGGTCCATTTCGGCCAGAGCGCTCCCACTGTCGCCGTCCACACGAGACGGGTCCATGTCGGCCAGAGCGTCCACCAGTCCGCCGTCCACACCAAGACGGGTCTATGTGCGCCAGGGCGCTCCACACAGCAGCAGCCGGGGTGATGGCAGGTCGGTAGCGGCACAGGACACACGCCAGAGCGCAGGACGGGGGGGGGGCGTCAGTGTCGGCACCGGGCCGGGTCCACGCCAGCCTGGGTCAGCCGGGAGGGCAGCAGGGGGGCTGACAGACGGCGACTGACGGCGACTGACGGCTGATAGTGTCTGCCCGTCCGTCGCTGACTGACAGGTGGGACCGAGTCGGCCCGGGTCAGGTCGCCCGGTCCACTAGCTAGCAGCAGCAGATGCAGCCGGGGATAGCGCGCGGCGCGGGGGGGGGTGGGTCGCGGGGGGTGGGGGGGTGGGGGGGGGGGGGGGGGGCCCCGAGCATCTCAGGCCGGGAGCGGCAGCCAGCAGCAGGGGCCGGGGGAAACCCTGTAAACTGGGCCAGAGACGGCTGCGGTCCAGCGGGGACCGTCCGGACGGCTGCGGGTCCTGTCGGTCCCGATACTCGTTCGCTGACGTCAGTCAGGAGGTCCGGAGGTCAGGTGCCCGAGGTCGCGCGAACTGCCAGCTCCTCTGCAGTTCAGGTATCGAGATCGGCCCCGGCCGGGGTCAGCCCGAACTGCCACGCTCGCTCTGCTGTTCAGTATTCGAGATCGGCCCGGCCGGGGTCAGCCCGAACCTGCCACGCTCCTCTGCAGGTTCAGTATCGAGATGGGCCCGCCTGGGTCAGCCCGAACTGCCACGCTCCTCTGCAGATCAGTATCTCGAGATGGGCAGACCATAAACCCCGATTCCCCGAGACCTCGATTCCGCCAATATCCTACCCACCAACTGCCCCTTCGCCAGTGTTAACGGCCACTGAAACACTCGGAAAGCTCGTTCGGGTCCTGCTGGAAAACCAATATCTCTCCCCACAAAACACTATCAACAACCAGAAATGGAAACCTCACGCAGGTATAGACAATAAGTCGCAACATAACGCACCATTGGACCGACACAAGCTGCAACCGCTACTGCTACCACATGAAGAGGCCAAGCTCTTACGGTAAACATCAACCGATCTCGGTATCACTTACCACTGCTACTGAAAAGTTCACAAGTCCTAATTAGATCGTGTACACCTTAATGTCCCCGCCTGAGTGACATTAAGCCGCTCCCAGTTGCCATTTTGCAGTACCCCCATCACATTACTCCACCGTTAGCCTGCAGGACCGGTGCCCCCGGGTGACGTCCATACGCCCCCGCCCCCCGTGACGTCACACGCCGACGGTCGTGACGTCAGGACGGGTGGTGGGCCCAGAATGGCATAACCACACGCCGTCTGTCCAGTAGTCTTTACAAGACTAACAGCTGGGCTCGCCGCCGTGCCCATGCGAAAGTTGCCTGCTGATTAGCCCGGTGCCCACTCAGTAATGCGCAAGGGCTGCGGCTATTTTGTCGGTAAAATGCCTTCTCAGTAATCTACTGTGGCCAAGGTCAGCAGCCATTGTTCTCCACAATGTAATTACGCTTCACAAGTTTGGGCCACAAGGTTCACAATTGCCAGACTGCACTCGATAATTCCAGACTACATGGGGGTCCAGTCCAAGGCATTTGAAGGCACGCCATAGTGTGCACGGGACACCACCAAACCGGAAGCGGTCGTTTCCGCTCCCACTATTCGCTGCCACCGATGACCCGAGTCTTCTCGGGGGGGGGGGGGTGGGAGAAGGACAGGACAGTGCACTACTGTCCTTGAGTCATCGCGCCCCGGTCCCCGCCCCAGCAGGGGAGCTCACCGAAGCAGCCGTCGTTGGCGTCCGGCGAGGCGTCCGTGGTTGTTCTCGTGTCCCAGGTCGAGCGGCCTCAGTCCTTGATGAGATCTCGGCCGAGGGCGGGCAGCCATTCGGGTCATGTCGAGTGGCAGGCAGGCCGCCAGCTTGGCCAGAGGGGGGCGGCAGCCGGCGACGCTGTCCGCGGGACGCTGACACCAACCGACCCGGTCCTCCCCACACACTGCTCGGTCACCGACACACCGCCGGGCCGTCACCGCCGGATCACACGGTCACCGGGGTCACTGGCCCAGCGGCCGGCCAGCACGCACCGCGTCCACTCCCCTCTCTCTCACGACACAGCACTCGCCGCTGTCCCTCTCTCTATCTCTCTCTCTCTCTCCTCAGTCCGCTTCCCTCCTCCTGCTGGCCTCTGACTCCTACCGTCCGGTCTCTCCACGGTACGCCGCGTGGACTGTCGACGAACTGTCGGCGGCGGCGGCGGCGGCGGCGGCTGGGCGCGGACTGCGCGCGCGTGGCCGACCGGCCCGCCGCGCCGCGGGCCAGCGCGGTGGCCTTCGCCGAGCGCCGGCGGCGGGACCGCGCGGAAACGGTCGGTGCCGGTCCGGCCGTGGCTGGTCAGATGACGGTCACCGGTCAGCGCGCAGGCTGGAGGTCACTCGGCACGGTCCCGTGCTGGGCTGATCAGCAGGCCCGCCGCGGCTGCCACAGACCGGGGGGGGGGGGGGGGGGGAGAGCTGACGGACGGTCTCTGCCGCCCGTGACCCCGGCCGACCCACCGTATACAGCCCACCGGATTCCAGCAGGAGATAACGTCTGACCCAGGTCCAGATTACCAGCAACTAACCCAGGTCCAGATTACCAGCAACCCAGGTCCAGATTCTAGCAACCCAGGTCCAGATTACTCAGCAACCCAGGTCCAGATTACCAGCCAACGCCCAGGTCCAGATAACCAGCAACCCAGGTCCAGATTACAGCAACCCAGGTCTAGATAACCAGCAACTAACACAGGTCCAGAATACCAGCAACCCAGGTCCAGATTACCAGGCAACCCAGTCCCAGAATACCAGCAACCCAGGTCCAGATTTCCAGCAACCCAGGTCCAGATTACCACGCACCCGGGGTCCCAGATTACCAGCAACAACCCAGCCGATTACTAGCAACCCAGGTCCAGATAACAGCAACAACCCCGGTCCAGATTACCAGCAACCCAGGTCCGATTACGCAGCAACCCAGGTCCCAGATTACCAGCAACCCAGGTCAAGATTACCAGCAACCCAGGGTCCAGATTACCAGCAAGCCCGGGCTCCAGATTACCAGCAACCCCGGGCTCCAGATTACCAGCACCCCGGGCTCCAGATTACCAGGCAACCCGGCTCCAGATTATCAGCACCGCCCGCTCCAAATTACCAGCAACACGGGCTCCAGATTACTAAGCAATTCGGGGGACACGGCGACTGGACGCCGCGAACCGCCCCACACTAGACGACCGGACACACAAACACGATAACCGACAGGCGAAGTCTCTGCACACTGTGAAGCGAGGGCAGCGATGGCGCCGAAAGATTCCCGGGGGCGGCGGCGACGGAGAAAAACGGACCTCGCCGGGTGGCCTACTCGGCTGAGCAGTGATCAGAGTGTGATGCTCGTGAAGAGAGAGAAGGGGCCGCCCGACGGTGACCTGACTCCGGCTGAACAGCGGTGTTGCCGCTGACCTGACCCCGTCTGAGCATCGGTGTAGCCCGCGGACCTGACCCGGCTGCCTGACCCCCGTCCTGGGCAGCGGTATGTGTCGGCACACATGACGGGCGACCTCCGTCTGACCTACATCATGCCCGCCAGCCGGACGCGGGCCGGGCCGGGTCGGCGCTGACCCGACACGCGCCCGCTCGCCGTGGTCGCCGCCGCCTGCCGCGGCACTGGGTCACAGAGGACGGCCAGAGGTCAGACGGGGGCCGTCGGGCCGGACTGGCAGGTCACTGGTGCGGCCGCGCTCACTCCGGCTGGTCACGAGGGGTGTAGGCAGCCGTCACTCGATGTCAGCCGTGCTCCCCGGTACAGGGTGTCTGACACGATCCTGCTCATAGAGGGGTCACAGGGAGGGCAGGAGGGTCCACATGGGGGCAGGAGAGGTCACAGGGAGCATGCAGAGAAGTCGGGAGTGCAGGAGAGATCACAAGGTCCAGGGAGGGCAGGAGAGTCACAGGGAGGGCAGGAGAGGTTACAGGAGGGCAGGAGAGTTACAGGGAGGGCAGGAGAGGTCACAGGGTGCATGAGAGGTCACAGGGAGGGCAGGAGAGGTCACAGGAGGGCAGGAGAGGTCACAGGGAGAGCAGGAGAGTCACATGGAGGGCAGCAGAGGTCACATGGAGGGCAAGCAGAGGTCACAGGAGGCAGGAGAGGTCACAGGAGGGCCGCAGAGGTCACAGGGAGGGCAGGAGAGGTCACATGGAGGGCAGGAGAGGTCACAGGGAGGGCTGGAGAGGTCACACAGGGAGGGCAGGAGAGGTCACATGGAGGGCAGAAAGGTCACATGGAGGGCCGGAGAGGTCACAGGGAGGGCAGGAGAGTCACAGGGAGGCAGGAGAGGTCACAGGGAGGGCCGAGAGGTCACAAGGAGGGCAGGAGAGGGTCAACATGGAGGCAGGAGATGTCACATGGAGGGCAAGAGAGGTCCACAGGGAGGCAGGAGAGGTCACAGAGAGGCCAGGAGAGGTCACAAGAGGGCCAGAAGAGGTCACAGGGAGGCAGAAGAGGTTAGAAGGCGTCACAGGTCACAGGTCACAGGGACGGTCAGCGAGGTTTGTGGATGGTCAAGGTCAGGCATCAGAGGGTCGTTCAACTAGTCGTCGTGACAGCCGGAGAGGTCAAAGTGGATGATAGAGGTCAGAATGGCGTCCTGAGGACGCTAAACCGGACACAGTATGATAGAGATGACCCGAGACGCGACGGCGGCCCGACAGTCCGTGCCGGCAGAGGACAGGAGGCACCGTTACCAGCCTCCGTCACTGTGGACAGAGCCGGGCCGGACCGAACGGCGAGGGACCGGCGAGGGTCAATTGGACCCGCCCCGAGCGACCGCCATTCCACACGACGGACGCGCCGGCCCTCCACCGCCGACCTCGGAGTACAGACCAGTCCTCAGACTCGGAGGACAGACCCCCCTCAGACCTCGGAGGACGACCAGCCCTCAGACCGCCGACCTCGAAGGACAGACCCAGTCCTCAGAACGCCTCAGTTGGATGGCCTCGAACAGGGAAAAAATCTGCTGAACGCCAATGTGCTGAGCCGGACTGTATCCAGTGAGTGAGGCGTACCGTATCCGTATGAGACGAGGCTATAACACGGTACCTGATCACCATACCATACCATAACACGCTACCTGATAACCATACCATACCATAACACGCTACCTGATAACACGGCACCTGATCTGATGCGATAGATTGGTGAAACAGCACTAACAGATATAGCAGGTCAGGCCGGCGCAGCGACCGACATCACAGGACGTCACACACAAGGCACTGCAAGGATGGGAGTTGAAACTTGGAAGACAGCGGGAATCAGGGAAGGAACTATGCACTACCGCGTGTAACAAGTCACGGAGAAAACTCCCTGTGGCCCACCTATCTGCACTGTCCCTGGCCGCACAATGTCACACGGCCAGATCACTTAGCCTGCCTCCTCCGCCGCCAACCACCGGTCATCAGTTCCAAGTAACTAACCAGAAAGGCTGACTTTCATAACAAGCCGAATCACCGGTTCGCTCTCGTGGTTCAGCAAATAAATGTGATCCCTTCTACGAGAAGCAGCATAACGTTCATCCCACACTCGGTGGAGTGCGGACCGAACTGAAAAGGCTGAATTGGATCTCAGCCGACAGTTCGGAATGCTCCAGCAATGCTCTGTCTGACCCCGTCTGACCCCGCCTGACCCGGCAGGACCTGGCTGGAGCTTCTCAGGTCATCTGTCTGACCCCGTCTGACCCCGTCTGACCCCGTCTGATCGCCGCCTGGCCCGGCGGGTTCTGACTGGAGCCTCTCGGGTCATCTTTCTGACCCCGTCTGACCCCCGCCTGGCCCGGCGGGACCTGACTGGAGCCTCTCGTGTCATCTGTCTGACCCCGCCTGGCCCAGCGGGACCTGACTGGAGCCTCTCGGGTCATCTGTCTGACCCCGCCTGGCCCGGCGGGTTCTGACTGGAGCCTCTCGGGTCATCTGTCTGACCCCGCCTGGCCCGGCGGGACCTGACTGGAGCCTCTCGGGTCTCGGTCTGTCTAATTACCGTGTGCTCGCGGCTGATGGTGACCCGGCGTGCCCTGGGAGACCTACAGCGGCCCAGCTGTGCCGGCGGCGGCGGCGGCGGCGGCGGCGCAGGTGACACGCCGCCCCGGCTGGCGGCTGTTTTTGTGGAGCGGCGGCCGGCCGTTGGGGCGCCGTCCCCCGTCCGCCGCTCCGCACAAAGCCGACGGCGCCAGCTGCTGCCCGCCCCGGCTGCCCGCTGCTGCCCGGTATAATGGCGGCGGCCGATGAACCGTGCTCCCCTCCCGGCTGGCGGCCGCGGCCAGCGCAGCGCCGCAGTCTGCCGAGCGGCCTGGTCACGCGGGTCACGCGGCGCCGGACGCCCCGGTTCCGGTGTCGGCAGGACGCCGCCAGCTGTGCCCCGGGGCAGCCGAGGAGAGGTGAGGCCGCTCCCCGCCCGGCATACGGACAGCAGACGGCCGGGAGGGACGGGACGACGGCCCGACTTGGAGGAGTCTCGGGCCGTCCGATCGACCACGTGGTGCCGCGGCTACTGCCGCCACGCGCTGTGGATTTGGAGCGGGCACACCACCCCGACGGGCCGCTGTGTACTGACGGCGCGCATGGCTTCACCATCCCACACCCACGGGCGCTAGAGGCCCTCTGTCTCGACTCCGGGAGGCGGCATCCAGATCCCATACACCAATATCCGGCAGCAAGCCTGTCCGGAGTCCGAATACAAGCCGGGACGTCGGCACGCAGTCCGGCCGACATCCTTCATTACCGCCGCGTGACCGGTCTCCATCAGAAACAGTCATCAATTCTGAACAGCAGTTAGTCGACAGCGATAGGAAGGTCGACAGAAGGCGCCACTACGCGCTACCGATGATACAGCGGCCGTCGTTATGACCCAGGGCCAGCCAGCCGTCTGAGGGCCGCTGTACAGACTTGTCCAGCAGTCTGAGTCGCTGTTGCCGGTGACCCCGCGTCCCAGGCGGTGACACGCGTCTCAGACGGTGACACGCGTCTCAGACGGTGACACGCGTCTCAGACGGTGACACGCGTCTCAGACGGTGACACACGTCTCAGACGGTGACACGCGTCTCAGACGGTGACACGCGTCTCAGACAGTGACCCCGCGTCTCAGACGGTGACACGCGTCTCAGACGGTGACACGCGTCTCCGACAGTGGCCGGCGGTCTGGGACCGTCTGAGACAGCCCGAGTCACTCCCGCCCGTCGCAGACCAGCTGCCGGTGACCCCGCGCCTCAGACGGTGAACCCCGCGCCTCAGACGGTGACCCCGTGTCTCCGACAGTGGCCAGCGGTCCTGGGTACCGTCTGAGACAGCCTAGTCACTCCCGCCCGTCGCAGACCAGCTGCCGGTGACCTCGCGCCTCAGATGACGGACGCCAGGTGGCGCCCAACACAGCAGCAGCCGGCCTCGCCAGGCGACGGGTCACGACCTGTGACGTCACGGCTTAGGTGGCAGCGCGCCGCGCGGCGGGGTGGGGCGGGGGCACGACACATATCCGCGGCCCCGTCACGACGGCCCCGTCACAGCAGACATATATCAGCCGATTGTCGGACCGGGCCGCCCCACGACCGGTGCAGGCAGACAGACATGTACCAGCCGATTGTCGGACCGGGCCGCCACACGACCGGTGCAGGCAGGTCGACATATACCAGCCGATTGTCGGACCGGGCCGCCCCACGACCGTGGCACAGACAGACATATACCAGCCGATTGTCGGACCGGGCCGCCCCACGACCGGTGCAGGCAGACAGACATACACCAGCCGATTGTCGGACCGGGCCGCCCCACGACCGGTGCAGGCAGGCCGACATATACCAGCCGATTGTCGGACCGGGCCGCCCCACGACCGGTGCAGACAGACAGACATATACCAGCCGATTGTCGGACCGGGCCGCCCCACGACCGGTGCAGACAGACAGACATATACCAGCCGATTGTCGGACCGGGCCGCCCCACCACCGGTGCAGACAGACAGACATATACCAGCCGATTGTCGGACCGGGCCGCCCCACGACCGGTGCAGACAGACAGACATATACCAGCCGATTGTCAGACCGGGCCGCCCCACGACCGGTGCAGACAGACAGACATATACCAGCCGATTGTCGGACCGGGCCGAACCCACGACCGGTGCAGACAGACAGACATATACCAGCCGATTGTCGGACCGGGCCGAACCCACGACCGGTGCAGACAGACAGACATATACCAGCCGATTGTCGGACCGGGCCGCCCCACGACCGGTGCAGACAGACAGACATATACCAGCCGATTGTCGGACCGGGCCGAACCCACGACCGGTGCAGACAGACAGACATATACCAGCCGATTGTCGGACCGGGCCGCCCCACGACCGGTGCAGACAGACAGACATATATCAGCTGATTGTCGGACCGGGCCGCCCCACGACCGGTGCAGACAGACAGACATATACCAGCCGATTGTCGGACCGGGCCGAACCCACGACCGGTGCAGACAGACAGACATATACCAGCCGATTGTCGGACCGGGCCGCCCCACGACCGGTGCAGACAGACAGACATATACCAGCCGATTGTCGGACCGGGCCGCCCCACGACCGGTGCAGACAGACAGACATATATCAGCCGATTGTCGGACCGGGCTGCCCCACGACCGGTGCAGACAGACAGACATATACCAGCCGATTGTCGGACCGGGCCGAACCCACGACCGGTGCAGACAGACAGACATATACCAGCCGATTGTCGGACCGGGCCGCCCCACGACCGGTGCAGACAGACAGACATATACCAGCCGATTGTCGGACCGGGCCGAACCCACGACCGGTGCAGACAGACAGACGAGCTGCAGTTAACGTTCCCGTGGGAATGGTCGGGCAACGATTATTGCTAGGAATGTGGAATATAAGACCGGTCAATTAACCGGTAATATACCGGTGTTGCGCCTAACGGAACATTATGCGTGTATGAGGTAATATGTGCCGCGGCTCATCGTAGCCAAAACGCAGATGGCTAGTACTAGAGCGACAGGTTCGACCAAAAAGTCTCCGCATTGGAGATCGGTGTAGGTTGGTTGCTACTGTTAGTAGTTTGTATATTTATTTTTTAACCCACCATTGACTGGGGGAAGGGGGGTCGTTTAACGTCCCCCCTAATTAATTTTCGTAATAGCTCAAAAACAATAGCGCTATCAACGTGAAACTTCGGGTACCTTCTTCTAAATCGTTGTTACGTCTTGTGTGCAAAAATGAAGCAATTTCGTCAGAAAAATTGAGTTATAGCGAATTTAGTGACGTCACTACACACGAGGTTTACATCAAAATCAGCACAAACTTTAACAGACCGTACAAATGCCATATTTTGAGGAAAGGGCAATCCAAAAACGTCCAAAGATAGCAAATGACAAGGGCTACAACACAGCGATCTCGGATTTTTTCTTACCCCTAAAAACTCAAAAAGATTTTTTTTGGGGAAAAATGATCACAAAATCAAAATAGTAAAAAATATTCAAAAAGCCGGAAGATATGTCAGAGAACCAAATATAGGTAACTACCATACCAAATTTCAAACCGATATCTCCATTTTTGACTGACTTATGACAAAGTATGGGTAACTCATGACGTCATATTTTGAAATTGCATTTTGGTGGTTTTTATTGACCAGATACAGGCAAATAAATGCCAGCACTGTATTCCTGAGACAAAACTGGTCCAGAAACATGCCTTTTATATTTATATTTATCAATTTCACATTTTGACCTTCCGTGACCTGAACTTGACCTGAACTTGACAATAACTTCACGTAAATGAAGTCAGTTGGTAAAATGGCTATCCCTATCGAATTATACGTGGCAAATAACCCATAAACCATGTGTTGTAAGACTTTCGTAGATATTTTGCGCATAGTTAATTTGTGTGACCTGACCTTGACCTTTGCGAACAATCTCACTTTAGCTCATGCGGGATGTGCATCATACCTTTGGCAGCACTTCGGATGATCATGGTCGTAATCGAAGGCTTTTGATGGAAAGTATAGCCCATATACTAAAATACGTCGATTTTGACCTTTGACCTGACCGTGACCGACATTTGACTTCACTTTGACATTGAGTATGCTTTAGATTCGCCTCATTGAGAGCTTTCGATTGCCGCCTTGCGCGTCTCGTTGCGACCATTGGTTCGGAAGATATCCATGGGGCGTTTAACTAGGAACATAAGAACACAGGAACATAAACACTTAAAACTCACGATAATTTTGACGAAAAGGAAAGAAAAGATCGATGTTATTTTGTCCCATTTCCATCGCAAGATGAAAGCCCATCCTGCGCCGAACCCACCTTCCTCCTCGAGGACAGCGACGGGCGACTCTGGCGGCGAGGTTTTGATCCAGAGCGGCGGCTCGCCGTCACTGTCGGCCAGACTCATCTCTCGTATCCGGTCACACGCCGGAGGTCATGTCAGGTCACGACAGGTCAAACACCTGCAAAATCACACACACCTCTCACACAGGGGGCATGCCAGGCCACGGCAGGTCACCCGCCTGACGAGCCAGACAGGTATGTCACAAATAAGTGGGCACCTGTTCATACACAATACATATCCAACCAGTCTAACCCAACCTATAATAGCTATACATAACCCCCCAAAGTGATAGGAATCCGATTGCCGTGTGAACTACATCTACAATGGAGCAAACGATCCGTATACCACACACATCTACTTTCACTATTCCGATCGTTCCCTTTATACGCCGTACAATGTCTCCCTTTTAACTCACCACCGGTCATCTGGGGGCCTACTCTGCCCAGTGTCCGTGCCGGCCGGCACACAACACCCACCGCCTCGCACCCCGACCCTCTCCCTGGCCAGCTCCCTCGAGTCCACGACCCCCGGCCCGGCCGTCCACTGTACCCCGCCGGCAGCCGCCTGTCAAACCGAGCTGCCCGCTCAGCCGGGGCACATGTCCCGCTGCCCCGGACGGCTGACCGGCCGTGTGACCGCACCTGAGCCCACTCTGGCCCCCTCTCTCCCCTGGACCGATCAGGTGCGGCCCGCGCACCTGACTGGCCGACTGACCGGCGGCTGCTTTCTGTGGGTCACCTCACCCTCCCCGACTCCGCTGGGGACCTGTTTTCGGCGGGCCGGCCTCTAATCTCGGACCCTCCACCAGTCGGGGCAAACAAGAGACGGCAGAAGCCCGCCCCGCCTGGACGCGCTGCACGGCGACCCAGAAGCGGCCGGCTGTTTGCGGCCCCGGCCGGGCGGGGTGGCGGCCAGTGGCGGCTGCCGGGGAGCCCCTCTGCGGTGTTGTAGTGAGTACCGCGGCCGGGAGGGGACGGGTCAGACGGGGCGAGATAATCTGCACCCCAGCGCTGCCGACAAACACTCGGAGGACGGCGGACGGCGGACGGAGGACGGCGGACGGCCGTGTGACCCGCCGCGGTGCGCGGGGTCGTCCGCCGGGGCAGCAGGGACGTGTCAGCGTCCTGCTATTCCGTGTACAAGGCGGGCGGGGCACTACTATGGAAGTAGAAGCAGATCAGTGGACTGCTTCGTTATATTTACTCTCGCCTATTCTTGACACTAGCATGTTCCTTCCAAGAGCCTCCAACTATTCAGCCCTTATTGTCCCATTGTTGTCTTCCAAATAAACATAGATATTGATGTCCTGAAGTGCTGTCTCGAACATGCTAACTATACACTGGAATTGTTGTTACTCCAGGGATCTTGAAATTATACACTGGTTTGGCCATTACAAAGTGGCATGCACATTCAATCAGGGGCGCAGCCAGGATTTTGCGACGGGGGGAGGGGGTCACAAAAGTGGGCCCCTAAGCATTAGCTGATGCCCCCCCCCCCAAAAAAAAAAAACATGAATTTTAGTTCCACTCCGTTTGAGACCACTCCCACTGCATGTGTTCGGCCCATAGGCATTGGTTAAGCCAAGGTTTTAAAACTGGGGGAATACTCAATGTTAGCCATACATGCCATCTGAGAATAGAGTAATGAAAATAATGAGGAAACTCGCCACATTTCATTGACTTTCTCCAGAAATGATAATGGATGGGACCAAATAACTTATTATTGAAGTAGGGGAGGTATGCTGCCCCTATTATGCTGGATTCGCGACACCATACTAACCAGAACCACTATAAAGTACCAGAACCAGTCGAGTGACGACAGACCAGTTTGATTGCCGCCAAACAAGTCACTAGTAACACAGCGAGAATATGGCAAACAAGACGGTGACACGGTATTCCCGATTAAAACAGAAACACATCGCAAGTGGGGGGGGGAGGGGGGGGGGGGGGGCATGGCCGCTTTGCATGGGCGTCGCCACCACTGGCGACACTAGGGACATTGTCCCCAGTAATTTTCATCATTCCCAATATGGTCCCATGTTAAATTACATGTGTACTTGGATTTGTCCCTAGTAATTGTATTTGGTCTGTGGGCAGTGGCGACGCCATTGCCGCTACGCCCCTCCCCCCCCCCCCCCCTGGATCCGCTAGTGATGCCGTGGGGTCTAGCAAGGGAGGGGGCAGAGGGGGCGACAACATCAGGGGCGGCGGAAACTCTTCATAGAGTTAGGGGGGGGGGGGGGGGGGGGGGAGGGGGCGGGCAAAGATGAATTTTGGAAGTATATTCTTGTCATGCAACGTCAAAGGGTTAATGTTAAATTCGGCTGGAGTTGGGGGGAGGGGCAACTTGTCCCTCCTGCCCCCTCCCCCGCCTCCGCCACCACTGGATACCACCAATTAACAAAACCCCTCACACAAATCTTAAAAACAAAGGTATCACGAATCATGATGACAAAAGCGGATTCAGGATTCATTCGACCAAGGCCCCAGCTTTCGTTCTGCCCCAGCTTATTTGTATTGTATTTATTTATACTTTTTGCCAATACCCCGTCCCCGTACACTGCTGACGCTTGGCGCCGCATGGTTAATGTAACCCACTACGCCCGGGCCCGGGGGCAGAGGACATTTTCCCTACAATTCTAGCAAAATGGGCCTTTGACCCCATCCCCCCCTCTATATGTATGTGACTTTAGTTCACATCAATATGTATAGCTAGCTTCATGGGCATAGCAACATCATTAAGTGTGGGCACCAATGAAATTTGTATCATGCTTTGAGAAAAACACAAACCACAATAAAGTTGTATTTGCATATATGTGCTCTTCTCATCTTGGTTTACCTTTGTTGTGTCAAATTAAAGGGAGTGTGCTTACTCACATCGCTTATTTGAGGTTATTGACACTGGTTTATAGAACATAATTGTCTGAATCGAACCATGCCTTTCATTTTGCCAGATTCACATTAGTTGCTGAGATATTCCAAAGACTCCAGGAACTGGCTGGTAGCAAACACAATATCGGGTAGACTCCAGGGGGATTCCGCTACTAGAAGCACTGCAACTATCGATTAACCCGCACCTCGCTGGAGGGGGGGGGGGGCGGAGGAGGAGGCAAAATCCCCCCCCTCCCGGATTTTCTCAATAACTTGAAAACTATGAGAGATATCGACGGAAACTTCCAGTACCTTATGCTGCATCAATTCTACGTCTTCTCACCAAATTTCAATGAAATCAATGTAGCACTTTGGGAGATAATAACGTTTTAATGACGTCATGTCATGCCATTTTTGGTGGAAAAACGTTAAATGCTTTACAAATTGTAGACAATCGAGATTTGATGCAAATTGCAACTAAAAAAGTCAAAAGAAAGGAAATGACATTCTATTAAAAATGGCTATCTCGGAATATCGACATTTCTGTTTTTTTACCCCCCCCCAAAAAAAAATATATGTTTTTCTCCAGGAAAATTTCCACAAAATATTGTTTGGGAGATATTAAACAAACCAGAATACATATTGGAGAACCAAATATGGACGATACCCAAACCAAATTTCAAAGCAATATCTTTATTTTTGACTCCGACTTATGGCTCCCTAAGTATTAGTAACTCATGACGTCATTTTTGGAAGTTGCGTTTTTTGTTTGCTTTTAGTGACCATATACAGACAAATAAATGTCACCGCTGTATTTCTGAGACAAGACTGTCTAGGAACATATAATTTAGATTAATCAATTTCAAATTTTGACCTTATGTGACCTGACCTTGACATTATCTGGGGTCAGGTTGTGAAAATGGCTGCTACTATCGAATTAAACGTGTAAGATAAACCATAAAACATGTGTCGCATGGCTTTCGTAAACCTCTTCCCAATAGTGACCTTTTGTGACATGACCTTGACCTTAGCATACAATTTCATCTCCGCTTATGCAGGAGATGCATTATACCTTTGAGAGCCCTTTGTGCGATAATAACCGAAATATAAGGCTTTGGATGGATTCATGGCCCATAAACTCAAATACCTAAATTTTGACCTTTGACCTGACCGTGACCTGACATATGACCTTATTTGGAAATTTCGCATATGTTTTAGATGCGTCTCATTGAGAGCTTTCGATTGCCACCAAGCTCGTCTCGCTGCGGTTATTGGTTCGGAAGATAACGAGGCGGCAGAATCTGCCCCCCCCCCCCGCGTGTTCGGCTGAATACCCCAGCGGGGGGGGGGGGGCGGATTAACACTCGCCAGGGTAAGGAGGGGGGGGGGATGCCACCACCCCTCGGTTTTTCAGGAATAACTCGCGTAGTTATCAACCGTTTGCGATGAAACTTTCAGTACCCTACTTTTGAACAATTTGACACATACTCGGCAAATTTGACATGTCTACTTCCTATGACCCGTGATCTATTAACTGTTGCTCACGGTCATGTCAGTCGCAACTGGCGTCCCGAAGTATAGATGCTTGTAACTTGTGCAGTTTCCGAGTGTTTGTTGCTCAGGAGCATATGTACAGGTGTTAGCAGGTGACATTTATAGTTTCCACTGAGATTATGACCTGAGTTGACCTTTTCAGAGGTCAACCGAGATCATTAACCTCCGATGACATGAGATGTTTTGACATGTTTTGGCCTCTGGCATTTTCTAGGACATTTTGTGACGCTGATTTCAAATTTGGAATCCATTTTCCATTATTATATGTTCCACTGGGGTCATGCACTTCCACAGGTCAACCGAGGTTACTCATTGGCGGATCCAGAACGGTGTTTTTTTTTGTGGGGGCACGGGTGGTTTGGGAGGGGAGGGGGCAAATTCCAAAAAGTCTCATCGGATTTCGCTTTTTGATATGTGATTTAAAACGAACTTGCCTAAGTACAAGTTGCTTAGATTTTCTTCTATATCAGGAAATGTGTCAATTTTGCTCCGATTTCAGGCGTTTTGGGGGGCCATGGCCGCCATGCCCCCCCCCCCTGGATCCGCTAGTGAGGTCACTGACCTCCGATGACCTGACATGACCTTTTTGGACTCTGGTAGTTTCTAGGACATTTTGTGATGCTAATTTCAAATTTGGCACCCATTTTTCATAATTATATGCTCATTCACGATTATATCTCGATTATAATTAAATATCTACACATTCACGATTTTGATGAAAATCTGGGTCATTGACATGACCTCAGAGGTCACATATTGACCCAGGACCTTAAATTATAATATCAACGGCTTCCTGTCATCACAAGTAACACGCTCGTTTTTTAATCGAAGCTCTAGCTCCCCCTCCCCCTTCCGGTCAACAGCATTTGGCTGATAAGCGAATTTACACTAGATAAAATGTGATTGTGATGACAACCGACCCCCCCCCCCCCCCCCCCCACGGTCAACAGTATTTACTGATCGAGGAGCAAAATTTGATCCGGAAAATCCTGCCCAAAATAGGGCAGCTTGCTGTCCCATTTGGGGGAGGATATGGGCTGCCCCAAATATCTTGGCGATGTTCCTACCACGTTTTGCATACAGGCTGATCTGCAATATTGAACAGATCTTACCAACTAAATATTAATGCACATATTTTCAAGTGGGATAGGGTAAACAGCCATAATGTATCATGAATATATGAATCAAAACACTTAACATTTCGTGTTATTGGTGGGGTAAATGATGCTGAAAGACAAAAAATTTCAATAACATGTAAGTTTGGTGTTTTGACGTGTCCTCATTAGTCTTTTACCATACCTGCTCAAGTGATACCTATCCAACATGCAGGTGCCAAAAATGGGAATGTTTGATAAAACCTCATCCATTCAGTTAACCTCATTGAGTCCTAACTGTCCAGTTAGTTATCTGACCCCACGGACTCGTCTAACATGTTAACTAGGGGGAAAACCCCCCAGTCACGGCTCCTGCCCCCCCCCCCCCCGTCGAGGCAAAAAACGGCCACTGGGGGGGGGGGGGGTAAACAGGTGATAATTGTTGGTGAGATGCACATTTTAACAGTTCTGTCCAAGTTATAGGCCAGGGATGTAGTATCTTATTCAGTTGAGGTGGCTTCAACCCCCCCCCCCCCCTCCCACTTTAACGAGGAAGTGGGTCAATACCGGGGGGAAATCTGTATTTTTTGGGATTTCCATGGTACTTTAACCCTCGCCCTGCGGGAGCTTTTTTCACCTTCGCCCTACGGGAGGGGGGCTGACAGCCCCTCCTGTTAACCCGCGAGTTACTGGGGTATATTTCATAACGCGACTTACTGGGGGGGGGGGGCTATTTTGCCCCCCCCCCCCCTCGGATCTCCGGAACTACTGGACCGAATGTAAAAATTGAAACGGCATTCGATAGCCCTGGGAAATTTATCGAGGGAAACATAATATTGTTGACCTCGGGGTCACCGATGATGTCACAGGTCAGGTCAAGTACAAAATGTTTGACCGTGTCAAAAGGTCTCGATGGATGGAATTGTCGCGCAAAATTGCGATATTAAACGCATAATCTGTCGTTTAATCGGTATGATTCGTGTGTCTGACACTTCTAAGTACTTTTCTAAAGCTGTTTATGACCTTGGGTCAGGTCAAGGTCATCCGAGGTCACGAGATCAAACTGCAGATTACGATCATTAGGCGTTGTAACACATGTTTATGGTTTTTTTCGTCTAGAACGCGAA
This sequence comes from Chirona hameri, assembly GCA_036785665.1. Classification (NCBI taxonomy): domain Eukaryota; kingdom Metazoa; phylum Arthropoda; class Thecostraca; order Balanomorpha; family Balanidae; genus Chirona; species Chirona hameri. The sequence continues at coordinate 44,079 of JAXIVJ010006011.1, read as the reverse complement.
AAATGAGCGTAGAATATTGTTTGTTCCATATAACTAGAAGTAAAAAGCAAAAAATGAAATGCGTTTTTTTCTCATAGTAATGCTGTGAGAAGTGGTCGATTTTTGTCATTTAAAGGTCATAACTCAGTCATGTTTGAAGATATCGACTTAAATTTAATACACATACTCAGCGCATACGTCTCGATCATATATATTCCGGTTTTGGGATAATTCTGATTTTTTCTTGAAAATTTTGTTTAAAAAAAAAATGTATTTGGATTTCTCAAAATTTTGAATGAAAAAAACTCACAAATTCGAGATAACAGTTTCATAAGCCCGGTCTATTGTCAGTAATTTGATTTAAGACATTTGAGTTTAGCTCAAACCATCGTACCTTTGACAGCATTTTCCGTAAACCATTATTTTGCAACACAAATCGAAGAACATGACGTCACTCTGACGTCATTTCCGGTTGACCTATCATAGTCTCATATTTTTACTTTTGCCAAAATGTGTAGAATTCATGTGAGAGAAGGTACTGCAAGTTTGGTGACGATACCGGTGTTCGTTTAGGAGTTATTGCAAAATAACGGGAGGGGGGGGGGCAAAAAATAGTCCCCCCCAGTAAGTCACGGTAACTCCAAACCAAGCAACTTAGAGCAATGCGGTAAGAACCAGTATGTTGCCTGTCATGAGAGGAATATAAGAGTATGCGATTTTTAGGTTTCAGGTCACGGGGTGACCTTCCAGATCAAGTGAATGACCTCGGATTTACCACGTCCTGAACAGCAATTTTGTTCTTCAGAAAACCTAAAAATGAGAAATTGATAAATGTAAATAAAAAGGCATGTTCCTAGACCAGTTTTGGCTCAGAAATACAGAAAAAGAATTATTTGTTCGTATCTTGTAAAAAAGTAAACAAAAAGTTATTAAAAAAATGACGTCATGAGTTTCTTTACACTTAGGGAGCCATCACTCAGTCCAAAATAAAGATATTGCTGTTGAAATTTGGTATGGGTATTTTCCATACTCAGTTCTCTCACATATATTCCGGTTTTTCTAACATCTTTGAAAATTTTGATTTTGTGGGGATTTTAAAAAAAAACATTTTATTTTTATTTTAGGGGTCAAAAACCCAACATTTTGCAAATCCGAGATTGCCATTTTAAAGAGAATGACATTTTGTATCTTTGGTGAATTGCGTTTGCAATTTACTTTAAAACTCTGCTTTCTACCATTTTTCAAATATTTATCATTTTTTCACCAGCATGAGACATCATCAAAACATGATTATCTCCCAAACTACTTAACCAATTTCAATTAAATTTGTACAGCATACGTATAATTATTGTAAAGTCAGCTACCGAAAATTTCAGCAAGATGCGCCGCATGTGTAAAAAGTTATTCAAGAAAAATATCAGGGGGCCTGTCAGCCCCCACCCCCGTAGGGCGAGGGTAAAGGCCTACTCACATCGCTTATTTGGGGTTATTGACACTGTTATATAGAACATAATTTTCTGAAGTGACCCATGACTTCGTTTCTCCAGATTCGCCCTAGTTGCTGAGATATTCCAAAGACTCCAGGAACGTCCTGGGAGCAAAAAGTTATCAGGTAGACTCCAGAGGGCTTCCGCTACTAGAAGCACTGCAACTATCGATTACACTGCTAGCATATTATTAGCGCCGGCCAATAGCAATTCAACAAAACAGCTCGTGTACGCTGATAGCAGCAGCCGAACAGAAACTGGACGGCCATCATGTTTTTCGATGATGGCCGTTTCGATGATGGCCGATGGTCATTTTTTTAAAGAAGATATCAATTTAGAGCTACGAAACTTGCACATAATAAAGTTCACAGCGGCAAGAACATGCTGTGCAAAACTTGTCTTTCTATCTTGCATGATGTGACCGTAATTGTATTGTCTTATGTGCGCCGTTTTACATAGCATCCCCATAGTGGCGATCGTTTTATAGACATCGAAACAAAAAATAAGCAAAAAAACAATATAGAAGTGAAAATTCAACTAAAGGGGCTCCAGATGTGAATTTCATTATATACATCAATCAAATGAATAGCTACTTACTGTGTGGAAAAAATCTTTTTGACATTCCAAAACAGTAGGCACACTCCCTTTAAGCGATTTTCCCAGGTTTTCTGGAGAAGCTCCACCCCTGTTATAGGCCATTTGACCAGCTGCACACACATATACATATATAGTTATTGTGACTGATTCATGATAGATGGTGTATACTGTATAATGACAATAATAACTCAAACGATGTTTTATATTATAGAACATAGGTCGCAAAGCTTTCGATAACAAATATCATAATCATTGCGAGATGCTGAAAATGAAAGAAAACACACCGTAGCGGAAATCGACGCTGGTCAAATACGCCTATTTTTTCAATAAAAGCATGCACATTTTTATATGACATTATCACTGCTAGTTTTGCCGAATTGATTCCATCTTTGAAAGTCGCACAGAGGCTCTTAAAGGGAGATAATCACCTTTGTATTTTGTTAGCAACAATTTATTTGGCTGCCGTTATGGTATTAAAATTATGTGATCTAAATTTAAGAATTAAATACAATTATTCCCTAATTCAAAGTTGGAAGTTTGGGAAAATTCATGATCTGTATTTTCCCTCCACTTTTGGAAAGCGCAACATTTGGAAAGCACAACAACGCTTTTGCATTAATATATTCAACGTTGTTGAATGGGCACTTATAAACAAATCGCCAAAATAAACAAATAGCTAAATAAGTTGCACTCGAGGGTCAACCTAAACTGCCAATTGCAATGCACTTTTGCAAATGATTATTGATTGTTCATAAAAGTTTGGCACATATTCGCAAAAGATAGAGTGCAGGAAACATATTGCATACCTTCGCAAATGTTTGTTTGTTTGTGAGATTATTATGAATAAAATCTCACAAACAAACAAACATAGGTACTATCCATTCAAAGCCTTTGATTGTGACCATGATCACCCAAGGTGCTCTCAAAGGTATAATACACATATTGCATGAGCTAAAGTAAGATTGTTGGCAAAAGGTCAAAGTCAATGTCACAGAAGGTCACCATGTGTAAAATATATATATGAAAGTCATGCGACATGTTTTATGGGTTATGTTACACATATAATTTGATAGTGAGTCATTTTACCACATGACTTCATTTAAGTGAAGTTAGTGTCAAACTCAGGTCAAGGTCAGGTTACATAAGGTCAAAATTTTTAATTGATGAATATAAATACAAATGCATGTTTCTGAGCGAGTTTTACCTTAGAAATACAGTGGTGACGTTCATTTCTTCGCAGCTGATTATACATAACCCAAAAACAATAAATAAATAAAATATGTCATGAGTTACCCATACTTTGAGTAACTCATGAGTTACCCATGAGTTACCCATACTTCATGATAAACAACAATGCGTATGGAGGCTAATTTACTGAATTCGTTACTGAGTACTTGCTGAGTACCGACCGATATAAGCGTGGGTCGCTTATCGGTATGAAACTGCCAATATCTTTTGGTAGGAATGTTTATAGGCAAAATGTGATGAATTTATTTTGGCCTCGTCTATCGATTTCAGGTGCCAACTCCATTTTTGTGGAAAAAGGTGATTATCTCCCTTCAAAGATGATCACTGTCCCAGTTTTCAGCATATATTTTGGAGCTTAGATGAACTGGAAAAAAGGATGGATTAGTGTTGGACATTACTCCAAAACCTTAAACCAAGTAACATGACTAATGAATGAATGTCATGTCATATTCATTTGAACCTTCCTGCAAGCAACACCAATAAAGTGAAAAAATGTAGGCATTTTTAAACAATGATGTATATGATGTACATTACATTTTTTCTTCAAAATATGACCTTTGTACAGTCTGTTGGATTTTAGCTGATTTTTGTTGTCCAACTTGTGCATAGTGACATCTATTTATTTATTTACTTATTTCACTTTGTGAGGCATATCTGCTGCATGCAACAGCTATTATATGACTTGAGTCAAAATGCGCTAAAATTATTGGGCTTGGGTGACACAACACTCATACTTCATGTAGGTACACATCACAGAGCGCAGAGCACATCACACCACAATTTATCATAAACGAGTGCAGTGAGTCATAAAACTAAGTATCATGCTCACGCTCCATCAGGTACTCTTTGAGCTTGCGTTTAAAACTAGCAAAATTCAAACCACGCAGCTCAGACGGCAGCTTGTTGTACTCGGCGACAGCCCCGTACAAATAGCATCACTAAATTTGCTATATCTCAACTATTATTTTTGCTGAAATTGCTTCATTGTTGCACAGGAAGATGTAAAATTGATGTGAGAAAGGGTACTTAAAGTTTCACTATGATAGTGCTATTGGTTTTGAGCAATTGCAAAAGTTGGTGAGGGGACCGGAGGTGGAAATGCTCCCCCAGTCAATGGCGGATAACAATGTATAATTTGGCTGTTTATAAATCATCTCAACACAATTGTTTGAATGCACAACTATTAATTTTATGAATATTACTGCCCGTTGGAACGATATCAATGGACTATGGAAAAACAAGAGGAAGTGTGACTGTTTGTGGACAATAACAATTAACAGGTGAAATGAAAATAAGTCATCTCAAGCCTGCCCCCCCCCCCAGGCAAAATTCCTTAGACGAGTCCCTGTCTGACCCCAAATAGTAATTCTAGTCCACTATCCAAACCTAAACCTAAACTGAAACCTAAATGACATCCAGCACAAAGTAACTAGTTACTAGTAGTTAGGAATAAACTTGGATAATACACAACCCATACCATACCAAAATATGCAACCACCTCAGGCATTGTGAAATAATCAACCACATTCATGGAGCTGGAATTGGAATTACAAATTAATATACAAGTAACATTCAACTCAGCCACTTGCCTTAGGACCGGTGAACATTATTTGCACAGTTCACACCAATGCTACCTACATCCCATGCAATTTTAAAACAGTGAAATAGCTATTGTGCCACAAGATTATGACTTGTTGTTGGATCGGTGCGAAAGATTATGACTTATATTTAGCTTAATTGTACTTATTGTCTACGGTCTTGACAAACAAAAACGATCAACTCCATACAAGGTTTAATGAATGACTGTAAAGTGACAAGAATTATTATTCGCTACTACGTTACATTTCATTACGTTTTTGGAGTTAGGGTTTGTTAATAAAATAATTTTCTGAACTTAATTATCAAGTAATGCCATATATTTTAATAAGAAAAAGTTTATCTTAAAATATGTGTGCCATTAGGTATGCATTCTTCTGTATTTCGGACAATCCAGTTGTATTTGGCTCCAATGACGACACTGATTTGTCTTAAGGAAAATAAAGGAATAAAAATCCTATTCACCAACCATGTTTGTCTTCACTGCGTCAAAAACGGCCAACTGCAATGATCACCGACAGCCATATGATACCGACAGCCATCTTGCGCCGTCCAGCCGTTCCCACACTGTGTAGTGGCGCCACCACTAACTCACCATCCCTGGGGGGCAAAACATCGCGGCGCGCCATAGGGACCAATGTATAAATGACAAATTTGAACGGCGCCCTGACTGGGCTACGCTTAGACATATTATTCACTGGAGATTCTAGATTGAGCCAACACGAATATAAAGTTCCACCTGGTCATTGGATTTCTGGAGAGCAGCTGAAATGATCGGTTATCATGGCCTTATTTGGGATGTAACAACCATGTTACACCGTTCACTTTCTGTTACAAATGTGACCTAAGCTTAGTATATGAAGTATATGAAGCTTAGATCGAATTTGCAACGGAAACTCAGCAATATAACGTGTTTTTACACCCTAAATAAGGCCATGGTAACCGATCAAGTCAGCTGCTCTCCAGAAATTCCATGACCAGGTGGAACCTTATAATTCATTTGGGCTCAATCTAGAATCTACAACAAATAATATGATGCTACTTTGCACCACTTTTTCAAAGTGTAGCCCAGTCAGGGCGCCGTTCAAATTTGCCATTTATACATTGGTCCCTACGGCGGCCGCGATGTTTTGCCCCCCAGGACGGCTGACGCCACCACACAGAGTGGGAACGGGCCGTCCGGTGTATGCGGCGCGCGAGTTGGCGGTCTGGGTATTATATTGATGTCAGTGGCAATGGTTGTCTAAATCAGGGTAATAGAACAACGGGTATAACAGTAAGGAATGTAACGCCCAAATTAATGAGACAAGATATAATTTTTCTGGTAATTGTTTTGTCTATTATAAATTGACAGTATTGTTTGATATCAATAACTTGTATTTCCATAGATTATATCTTCATTTAGTTAATTTAATTCCACCAAATATACGACGTAGTAGTCGAAGTAGTGTATATTTCAGTACCTGTAGTGCAACTGTAGTGGATTTGGAAGCGGTCACGAAAACTCAACTATAACGCGCGAAATACATTCGTTGTACTTTTGTTTTGAGATATAAAAATACATGATCAAGGCCATAGATGTATATATAGATGATGTATATATGAGGTGGATAGCGGCTTTGCTCGAAGATTCGCTGTCTGCCTCAATCCGTAAATGTGTCTCTTTGAACGTTTTTATCCCATTACTTGCTGTAACATATATGTCAGCATGTTTGCATTACTGTTGATAACCAGTGGCCGCAAATAGACAAAATATTTCCTTGTGATTTCGAAATAAGAGAGCTTTTTACTCACTTCGACGTTCGTGGCGAGGCGAGACGTGATTGGCGCAAGTTTTCAGTCCAGTCGCCTGCAATTGTCAAGTTGAAGAAGTAACGGCCCTTAACACCACCCTGAAGTATCAAATATGCTTTGCTATGAGCCGCGCAGATGAGCTAAGTAAGTGAACGACTTCCACTCTATTGTTATTCAAAAACTTGTGTTTTCATCGATAATGGAACCAAAATTTGAATTGCACTGCAAATCTTGGCAATTTTTTCCCAAGAATGTGACGTTGTGACCTAGCCACTCTCAAGCGAAGACCCACAAAAGACTGAAGGATATTGGGCTAGGCCGTTCAATAGAGATTCTATGGGAAAACACAGTCTCCTCTGGATCCAGATAATATGCATTTGAAATTTGAAGGCCAGCAACTTTGCAACACATGATTCTCTTCTTTAACTGGTTCATTAATATGGGCACCCAAAACTGGACGTAACAAGTAACGGCAAGCGGGCGAAGCCGCCCCCCGCCCAGGAATCGCACTCGCTCAGCTGTCAGGCATGCAAGAGCCAAAGCTCAAGGAAAGCTGCCATCACTTGCAGTCTCTGCGGCCAGCGATGGCACACTTCCTGTGCCAAACTGACGATCGCCCAGGCCCGGGCTCTCTCAGTGTGGCACTGCCAGCAGTGCCTCGGCCGGCCGGCTGCTACACCGGAGCCACCCACCCAGGCGTCAGAGGCCCCGGCCTGTGGGATCGCCGCAGGTTTGGCCAAGCTCCGAGCCAGCACCAAGGTGATTGGCCGGATTCCCAAGGCGGCGCGGCCTATAGTCGCTGACTCTATGTCAACGTTAATAGACGAAGCCATGAGCAGTCCCATCTCATCATCAGCGTGGTGGAATTTCCTTTCCTTTGCTTTTGTCGCTCTACGAGCACCAGATTCGCCCAAAAGCGGCGAGCGGCGTGCGACGCTGGCCACACACATACGACGTCAGGTCGCTGGATTGGACTCCGCTGCTCCTCACCCGGCAACGGTACAGCGGAGTGCCCCCGCCCAGCACTCGTCGAACCCTGACTCCCTCGCACGCCGCATTCGCGCCAAGTGTGCAGACGGGGATATCCGCGCCGGCCTCCGCCTTCTAACATCCAGTGCCACCTTCGTCGACCCCACCGATGACGTTATCAACGCCTTACGTCAGAAGCACCCACCTGCACCAACCAACCTGAGTCTACCGCCGCCTCCCGTGGCCTCAGACCCTCATCCACTGACTGTCACAGACGAGCAAGTCCATGGTGCCATCTTCACAATGCCACCAGGTTCGTCTGCTGGCCTCCATGGCATCCGACCACTACACCTACGCCAGCTGCTCTCCCGAGAGGCTGCCGAGTCAGGCCGCCGCCTTCTCACCTCGCTGACAGCCTTGACCAACCTGGTGCTGAGTGGCCACGTGCCTGAGTGCGGACGCGACGCTCTGTTCGGAGCGTCTCTCTGCGCTTTGAGGAAAAAAGACGGTGGCTTGCGCCCGATAGCCGTGGGGAGCGTGTATCGCCGTCTGCCCGGACGCGTCGGCGCGAGACACATCGCTACCGTCCTGGGTCCAGAGCTACGCCCCACCCAACTCGGAGTAGGCACTCCACTGGGCTGTGAAGCAGCTGTGCACGCCACTCGTGAATTCATCGAGTCCAAAGCTCCCGACTCCAGCGTTCCGCGCGTCCTTGTCAAAGTTGATGTCAGAAACGCCTTCAACACAGTGCGACGAGACGTTATATTGCGCCAGCTACAAGAACGCTGCCCCGAAATTTATCCAATGACGCACCAAGCCTACAGTCTACCCACACCCCTCTACATCGATGATCAGGTGATCTCCTCCGCCAGCGGGGTACAGCAGGACGATCCACTCGGGCCTGCCGCCTTCTCCCTGGCGGTCGACTCGTGCGCCAGAGCTCTAAGGTCACCTTTAAACGTCTGGTACCTGGACGACGCTACAATCGCCGGCCCAGTAGATGTCGTGGTATCCGACCTCCGCTCACTCGCCACGGCACTCCCCAGGCTCGGCCTTCAGCTCAATCCTACTAAATGCGAGGTCTCTTTCCTGGACGCCGCCCCCCAGGCAACCCACGATGCTGCGGTAGAGGTCATCCGAAGTGCATTGCCAGAGATAGTCGAAACCCCTCTGAACAAACTCACGCTGCTGGGATCTCCTCTACGTGACGACAGTCTGGCCGCTGCCGTCGACAGTGCAGCTGACATTATCAGACGTCTCTGCAGCCGCCTCCTACAGCTGGACCGCCACACAGCAATCTTCTTTCTAGTCCACTACGTATCGGCGCCTCGCCTCCTTTACCTGTTGAGGTCAGCACCGCTCTACAAAGTGTCTGACACACTTAAGAAGATTGACGAGCTGGTGCGCGATACTTTAGTGAAGGTTTCCAATGTCGCTGTCAGCGGACTGTCGTGGGAACAAGCAAAGCTGCCGATCAAACTCGGAGGCCTCGGGGTGCGTTCCGTCGATAGCCTAGCCCTTCCCTGCTTCATAGCATCCATGAATGCGTCTCTTCCTCTGATAGGCAGCATATCTACCGGACTGCTTCCATCCACCGGCGTGCCGGCCTCCCTGAAAGCAGCAGTGCAGCTATTCGCAGCGATGCCTGGCATCAAGGACCTGCCAGATACTTCTTGTGTCAACAGGCAGCGCGCATGGGACACGCTGGCCGCCACAGCGTCTCGAGACCGGCTGCTCGACACAGCCAACCAACTTCATCGCGCGCGGCTGCTAGCCGCCAGCCAGCCCCACACGGCCGCCTGGCTACAGGCCGTTCCCGTCCCTAACCTCGGTCTTCACCTGGACGAGGAGTCGATGCGGGTGGCGGTGGCACTCCGCCTTGGAGCCGCTGCCTGTGCAGAACACGCATGTCGGCTTTGCGGGCGGAAGGTCGATACGCTTGGTCACCACGGTCTTTCCTGTCTGAAGAGCGCCGGCCGCCTTCCACGGCACGCTCACTTAAACGAAGTAGTAAGGCGAGGGTTAGTGAGCGCCGGCATCCCCGCTATCCTCGAACTCGTCGGCCTTGACCGAGGGGATGGCAAGCGCCCAGATGGTCTTACACTCTTCCCCTACAGCGGAGGAAGGTGCCTAATCTGGGACGCCACCTGCACCGACACTTTTGCTGACAGTGCCATCATCCAGGCCGCGCTCGAACCCGGAGCCGCCGCCAGTGCTGCAGAAGCAAAGAAGGTCCGACGCTACGCCAGCCTGAGCTCCCGCTACAAGTTCGTACCGATCGCGGTTGAAACATCGAGAGTACTTGGACCCGCCACCTCCGGCTTCATCAAGGACCTGGGCCGGCTGTTAACCGCCCACACTGGTGATCGAAGGGAGACTGAGTGGCTTCTACAGCGTCTGTCCATCGCCGTCGTGCGTGGTAATGCGGCCTCAGTTCTCGCCACCGCCGCCACCTCTCGTGCAGGGACCAGGAAATGCCAGCCAAGGGACGAAGTCAAGGATGATGTCACTCACCCGACGCCACCACCGTCTTCAACTACCAGCCAGATCTCAGTCGAACGGGCGGCCCAGGAAGTCAGAACTGACGAGTTCCAACCTCGCGGCCTTGTCAACCTCGGCAACACATGCTACATGAATGCCGTGTTACAGGCCCTCTTCTTCTCGGACCAGCTGCGCAGTGAGGTGCTGGCGGCGCGGCCGTCGCCCTCCCTACCCCACCTGGCCGCTCTGCAGCGCGTTTTTGCCTTCCTTTCTTTCTCCGAGCGACCCACACAGCCCGGCCGAGTTCCAGCGGACCACTCAACCGCCCTGGTTCAAACGCGGCTGCCAGCAGGACTGCTCTGAGTTCACGAGATACCTGTTGGGTGTCATGCACGAGGAGGAGCGTGTCCCCGCGTCACCAGCTACGCCGTCTTCACCGACCGCCGTCCCGCTGCCGTCCCCCTCTGTCGTCGCCCTCCGCGCCAGGGACGACACGAGTGCGCCGTGTCCGACGGTGGAGAACTCTCCGCGGCCCCGACGCCAGCACCGCCCCTGCGACGACTTTCCAGCTCCCGGTGGGCTGCTGTTGGGGTCTCAATCAGCTGACAGTGGTGCCGGCACTGCGAACGGTGTGGCCGAGGACACACCCGGTGAGCCCGACGAGCCGGCCACCGGCCTGATAAGTCGACTGCTAGCCTGCTGCTGCGAGACCACCTACACGTGCTACGCGTGCGGCTCCGTGTCACACCACGAGGAACGCGTGATTGACCTGCACCTGGCGCTGCCAGATACGCATGTCATGCAAGAGAAGTCCCACGTTCAGCCCGAGACTGTTCTGACTGTGTCGGACTTGCTGTAGCACTACCTGGCTCGGGAGCGGCTCTGTGGCGACAATCAATATCACCGCGCCAGATTCGCCGGCCTGCGCGACGCCGACCGCCAGCTGCGCCTGATCATCCCGCCGTCATTGCTTGTCTCGCTGGGCAGGTTCATGTTCGACCGGCGGACCGGCGCAAGACGGAAGGTGCTGGCGCCAGTGGTACTGTCTGAACAGCTGGCCGTGCCGCTGGCCGACCGCCAGCCTGTCCAGTACCGTCTCTACGCCGTCATCGTACACGCTGGCCACTCGCTCGACGCCGGACATTACTTCTCGTTCTGCCGCGCGTCCGGCAGCGTTGGTGGTGCCGGTTCTGACGGCACAGACGGCACAGACGACGGCTGGTGGCGGCTAGACGACATCTCAGCGGTACCGGTGAAAGCGGCACCTGTGACCGGACGGCCGCAGGATTCTACCGAGACTGCCTACACACTGTTCTACCAGCTGGCGAGTGCGGAGGCAACGGGCGGGCGGCCGCCGACGCTGTCGGCATTGCCCAGCCCGCTGCGGGCGGCTGTGGAGCGGGACAACGCGGTGTACCATCGGGAGCGGCAGGGCCGGCCAGTCAGCGCGCTGCCGCTGCTGCAGGACGGTCCGCCCCTGCCAGGCGCCGGCTACGACGGCGACAGTGCACACGCTGGACCGGAAGCACCGTCTACTGTCACCTGTCACGTCGGCGGATCGCCACCGGTAGCCACCCAGGACTCGCCAAAGAAGCCGGAGACTGCCAAGCCGAGCCCCTCCCTTCTGGCGAACCTCAGCGGAAGCCGGTTCTGAACCGACGCTGCCGTGCCCTTCCCCTGGCCACAGTAGTCTCCCTCCGTGTATGGGCATATGTTCCTCCTTGTGTGTTATTGGATCTGGGCGTGGTGAAGTGTTCTCATTTGCACATTGAAATCCTGAGTGTACTACTGTATTAAAATATATCCACTCTATATAGGCCATAGAGACTAGGTAGACCCGTCCGGGGTAGGCAGCGAAATGCGTGATGTCATGGGCACGTGACGTCACACGCTCCCTATTCAAATAGTGTTAAATCGGCCTACTTTCGCGTCCTACCATTTGCATACCTTGGGTGCCAGAGGGATCAATTGAGCACTAAATGATAGATTGAAACGTCCTCTACAGCTCGCTTTTGGGACATTTTCTCCTAAATAGCAAGGGTGAGCCGCTAGACGATGTTAAAGCAAGGCATACAACCGAGCGAGGCCCATGCCCATATAAGGCATTGTTTGGATTTTGGCCACGGGAACTGTCGCTGGATGCTGTTTTTGGTTGAAGTGCGAATTTTGTATTATTTCACCTGGTTGTTGATGAAGTAATGTGACTTGAGCAGACTTGTCAATGATTCAATGTGAATCGACTACTTTTGATTAAATCATTCTTATTTCAAATGAATGACTCATGAATCGATTCACCTCATGCGCAAACCTGTTGTGAGTCACTGATTGAATCATTCATACAGAGAAAATAGGCTGATTGAATCATTCATTGCTCAAAGAATCATTCTTTTTTGGTCGAACAGCATAAACCGTCCACAAAATATGCCAGCGGCCCAGCATTAATATGTGCCCTGTGGACAAACCAGGCACTTAATGGCCAATTATATGAGCTCTGTGTCCTGAGCTGTAGCCTGTAATTCATCTATGCGTAAAGAAAGCGAGGCTTTGTGTCCAACTCCAGTGGGCACAAAGCCACTGTTCAATCAGCCCTAACTAGGTGAATATCTTGGAACTGGTAGGATTAGGGGTAGGTACCTAAATACTTAGAAAAAGTAACTAACCCATACTTTGGTTCATAAACCACAGAGTACACGCACACCTTTTTCACACGAAAAATTATCAAAAGGTACCCACCTTTTCCTAATTTCTAGGCTATACCATATAAAAAACTAAATCATAAACACACATTTGCATGACCTCCGCATGTCCCAAATATCACTGTCGCATCGGCGCCGCTTTATTCCACATCATGCTTTAGAAAAAATAATACCTAATGCAAAATAAATGTTCTATTCGCTTAAAGTGAAACGTAAAGTCATTAATGCTTTTGGAACTTGGAATTTGCAATTATAATAAATATTATAAATATCATTTTATAATCAAAATAAACAACACGCGTGTCCAATTGGCTCACATTCACATTCACATTCGGAAATACATTCGCGGACTATTTGGATTGGCTTCAAAATTGGTACAAAGATAGATCACGACTAGTAATCATTCTGGTAAAATCTTAGAGTCGCACATTCAAAATCAGAGGAGTTAGAGCAGGTCAGATAGGTTTAAGGTCAAACAGCGGACTATTCCGATTTGCATGAAAATTAGCACACTGGTAGAACATAACCTCCTTATTACGCTCATGAAATCTTAGAGTCGCACATTCAAACTCAAAGGATTTAGAGTAGGTCATATGTTTAAGGTCAAATAGCAGACTATTCTGATGTGCATGCAAATTGGCACACAGGTAGAGCATGACCTCCCTATCACGCTCATAAAATCTTAGAGTCGCACATTCAAAATCAAAAGAGTTAGACAAAGGAGTCGACACTTCCCTTTAATGTTGAGTGATTGAATCAAGATTGAATCATTCATTATGGTAATGTTGAGTGATTGAATCATGATTGAATCATTCATTATGGTAATGTTGAGTGATTGAATCATGATTGAATCATTCATTATGGTAATGTTGAGTGATTGAATCATGATTGAATCATTCATTATGGTCCGTGAATCACTGTGAATCGATTCATGACAAATATGAATCATTGACAAGTCTGGACTTGAGGATACTTTGTAGTAGTATCTATCAGGTGAAATTATTTTTACATCTGGATTACACTTGTTTCACCTACAATTATGTTGAAGATCGTTGAGTGACGAATGCGCCACCCACGGTAAATAGAATACTGCGCCACCGTAAAAAAAACATGGCGGCCGCGCCGGTCGAAGGCCTAATTCTTTTGGTAGACCGAGAAGTGCCACAAGACGGTCTACGAAAAGAAATACGCTTCTCCCGATTCGGCCACCCCATTGGTGGAAATCGAGCTGCCAAATGACGCCATGGGACAGGGTGGACACGTTACGGAGATAGCCATGACACCCCCCTGATGCATGAGCCCTGTTCGGCTGCCGGCTCTCACGCTAGCCAGTGCTAGTGGGCTCGCAGGTTGCCTAGCAACGTGCGATTCACCAATCAGGAGCGAGCAAACGATGACGACACGCGCACAGTTTCATGTACGCGTGCCCCCTTACGTGACGTCACGTGCTCGCGCGCGAGCGGCATTCCAGCGATTGAAAAAGAGCGCTAGCATGGCTTGCTAACGGGTTTGCTCGCCGGTGTTCGGCGGCCGCGAGCTGACGTCACTCATTATGACGACACTGCCCTGTGTGACGTCGGTGAGCGCTCTCGCGAGAGCCGGCCGCCGAACAGCGCTATGATGAGCCATCCATGATCCTGCGGTAGGCATGTTGGTAGGTGGTCACCTACCTAAATCCTAAATAAAGTAGTTTGTGGGGATGTTGTGACTATTTCTTATGAAACACATAATAATGAGATCATAGCTTTGATATTGTTAAATATTGCTGAATGTTTTGATTGAATGGCTTTCTTAGGCCAGGCCCAATGCTAACAATGTTTCTGGTGCAGGCTCAGGCTCTGACCGTGCCATCCTATCGAAGTTGCAGGTCATTGATAGACTGAAGTGACTAAGTTTTACATTTCAATTTCCTTATGTCTGGGGGTGGGCTGCGCTGCCCACCAGCTCCCAACTCACCTGTTCAACTCACCTGTTGGGTTTCTTTGCTCATTACCATGATGGTGGAGAGGATAATGTAGGAAGGAAACTGCGTCGAAGAGAGACGTGCCAACCCCTGCACAGGACAAGAATCTCACATTTGGATAAGACAGGGATGTAAAGGGCTGGAAGATTATGTCTGCTTGGTGTTATTTATTGAGCCGGTCGTAAAATAACTGTTGTGGAGTAGTAACTTAACGAAACTTGGTGCCAATGGATGATGTCCGTGAAGTTAGCCAACAGCCAACAAAACGGAAATTTGCAACGGCCGAGTTTTTCGCCTAAAATACGCATGTAGGTCAAGTAGCATACGAGCGTCACGAATCTGATGTTATTTTGAATGCCAAGGTCAAGGTCAAATGCGTAAATAAGGTTGTGTACCCTTATGTACCTTTTTACGAACAAACGGTACACCGCACGGCCTCGCAATGCCCACCAATCGAAAGAGCGGCAAAAAATGAAGGTGGGGTTTTCCTCGGAATTTCGATTTAGGTCACCCAAGGTTACCCATCAAGGTCAAACTATCAAAATCAATCAAAATCGACCTTATGTACCTTTTTACGGACACACGGTACACCGCACGGGCTCGCAATGGCCACCATTCGAAAGAGCGGCACAAAATGAAGGTGGGGTTTTCCTCGGAATTTCGATTTAGGTCACCCAAGGTCACCCATCAAGGTCAAACTATCAAAATCAACCAAAATCGACCTTATGTACCTTTTTACGGACAAACGGTACACCGCACGGCCTCGCAATGGCCACCATTCGAAAGAGCGGCACAAAATGAAGGTGGGGTTTTCCTCGGAATTTCGATTTAGGTCACCCATCAAGGTCAAACTATCAAAATCAACCAAAATCGACCTTATGTACCTTTTTACGGACAAACAGTACACCGCATGGCCTCGCAATGGCCACCATTCGAAAGAGCGGCACAAAATGAAGGTGGGGTTTTCCTCGGGATTTCGATTTAGGTCACTCAAGGTCACCCATAAAGGTCAAACTATCAAAATCAATCAAAATCGACATTATGTACCTTTTTACGGACAAACGGTGCTTTGCACAGCTTTTAAATGGCACCATTCGAATGGTGCATTCGACAAACGGTGTTTCGCACATTTTTTTTTAAAATGACACCATTCGAAAGAGCGCCTGAAAATGAAGGTGGAATTTTCCTCGGAATTTCGATTAAGGTCACCCAAGGTCACCCATCAAGGTCAAACTATCAAAATCAACCAAAATCGACCTTATGTACCTTTTTACGGATAAACGGTGCTTTGCACGTTTTTTAATGACACCATTCGAAAGAGCGCCGCAAAGTTAAGGTGGGGTTTCCTCGGAATTTCGATTTAGGTCACCCAAGGTCACCTATAAAGGTCAAACTATCAAAATCAATCAAAATCGACTTTATGTACCTTTTTTACGGACAAACGGTGCTTTGCACGGCGTTTTAAATGGCACCATTGGAAAGAGCGCCTCAAAATGAAGGTGGAGTTTTCCTCGGAATTTCGATTAAGGTCACCCATGGTCACCCATCAAGGTCAAACTATCAAAATCAACCAAAATCGACCTTATGTACCTTTTTACGGACAAACGGTGCTTTGCACGTTTTTTTTAATGACACCATTCGAAAGAGCGCCTGAAAGTTAAGATGGGGTTTCCTCGGAATTTCGATTTAGGTCACCCAAGGTCACCCATAAAGGTCAAACTATCAAAATCAATAAAAATCGACTTTATGTACCTTTTTACGGACAAACGGTGCTTTGCACGGCTTTTTAAATGGCACTATTCGAAAGAGCGCCTCAAAATGAAGGTGGGGTTTTCCTCGGAATTTCGATTAAGGTCACCCAAGGTCACCCATCAAGGTCAAACTATCAAAATCAACCAAAATCGACCTTATGTACCTTTTTACGGACAAACGGTGCTTTGCACGTTTTTAAAAAAAATGACATCATTCGAAAGAGCGCCTCAAAATGAAGGTGGGGTTTTCCTCGGAATTTCGATTTAGGTCACCCAAGGTCACCCATAAGGTCAAACTATCCAAATCAATCAAAACCGACTTTATGTACCTTTTTACGGACAAACGGTGCTATGCACGGCTTTTTAAATGGCACCATTCGAAAGAGCGCCTCAAAATGAAGGTGGGCTTTCCCTCGGAATTTCGATTTAGGTCACCCAAGGTCACCCATCAAGGTCAAACTATCAAAATCAACCATAATCGACCTTATGTAACTTTTTACGGACACACGGTACACCGCAGGGGCTCGCAATGGCTACCATTCGAAAGAGCGGCACAAAATGAAGGTGGGGTTTTCCTCGGAATTTCGATTTAGGTCACCCAAGGTCACCCATCAAGGTCAAACTATCAAAATCAACCAAAATCGACCTTATGTACCTTTTTACAGACAAACGGTACACCGCACGGCCTCGCAATGGTCACCATTCGAAAGAGCGGCACAAAATGAAGGTGGGGTTTTCCTCGATGGGTTTGACCTTGATGGGTGACCTTGGGTGACCTTAATCGAAATTCTGAGGAAAACCCCACCTTTATTTTAAGGCGCTCTTTCGAATGGTGCCATTTAAAAAGCCGTGCAAAGCACCGTTTGTCCATAAAAAGGTACATTAAGTCGATTTTGATTGATTTTGATAGTTTGACCTTTATGGGTGACCTTGGGTGACCTAAATAGAAATTCCGAGGAAAACCACACCTTCATTTTGGGCCGCTCTTTCGAATGGTGGCCATTGCGAGGCCGTGCGGTGTACCGTTTGTCCGTGAAAAGGTACATAAGGTCGATTTTGGTTGATTTTGATAGTTTGACCTTGATCGGTGACCTTGGGTGACCTTAATCGAAATTCCGAGGAAAACTCCACCTTCATTTTGAGGCGCTCTTTCGAATGGTGCCATTTAAAAAGCCGTGCAAAGCACCGTTTGTCCGTAAAAATGTACATAAAGTCGATTTTGATGATTTTGATAGTTTGACCTTGATCGGTGACCTAGGGTGATCTTAATCGAAATTCCGAGGAAAACCCCACCTTCATTTTGAGGCGCTCTTTCGAATGGTGCCATTTAAAAAGCCGTGCAAAGCACCGTTTGTCCATAAAAAGGTACATAAAATAGATTTTCATTGATTTTGATAGTTTGACCTTTATGGGTGACCTTGGGTGACCTAAATCGAAATTCCGAGGAAAACCCCACCTTCATTTTGAGGCGCTCTTTCGAATGATGTCATTTTAAAAAACGTGCAAAGCACCGTTTGTCCGTAAAAAGGTGCAAAGGTCGATTTTGGTTTATTTTGATAGTTTGACCTTGATCGGTGACCTTGAGTGACCTTAATCGAAATTCCGAGGAAAACCACACCTTCATTTTGAAGCGCTCTTCCGAATGGTGCCATTTAAAAAGCCGTGCAAAGCACCGTTTGTCCGTAAAAAGGTACATAAAGTCGATTTTGGTTGATTTTGATAGTTTGACCTTGATGAGTGACCTTGGGTGACCTTAATCGAAATTCTGAGGAAAACCCCACCTTCATTTTGAGGCGCTCTTTCGAATGGTGCCATTTAAAAAGCCGTGCAAAGCACCGTTTGTCCGTAAAAAGGTACATAAAGTAGATTTTGATTAATTTTGATAGTTTGACCTTGATGGGTGACCTTGGGTAACCTAAATCGAAATTCCGAGGGAAATTCCACCTTCATTTTGAGGCGCTCTTTCGAATGGTGCCATTTAAAAAAAACGTGCAACGCACCGTTTGTCCGTAAAAAGGTACATAAGGTCGATTTTGGTTGATTTTGATAGTTTGACCTTGATCGGTGACCTTGGGTGACCTTAATAGAAATTCCGAGAAAACCCCACCTTCATTTTGAGGCGCTCTTTCGAATGGTGTCATTTAAAAACACGTGCAAAGCACCGTTTGTCCGTAAAAAGGTACATAAAGTCGATTTTGATTGATTTTGATAGTTTGACCTTTATGGGTGACCTTGGGTGACCTAAATCGAAATTTCGAGGAAAACCCCACCTTCATTTTGAGGCGCTCTTTCGAATAATGTCATTTAAAAAACGTGCAAAGCACCGTTTGTCCGTAAAAAGGTACATAAAGTCGATTTTGATTGATTTTGATAGTTTGACCTTGATGGGTGACCTTGGGTGACCTTAATCAAAATTCCGAGGAAAACCCCACCTTCATTTTGAGGCGCTCTTTCGAATGGTGTCATTTAAAAAACGTGCAAAGCACCGTTTGTCTGTAAAAAGGTACATAAGGTCGATTTTGGTTGATTTTGATAGTTTGACCTTGATTGGTGACCTTGGGTGACCTAAATCGAAATTCCGAGGGAAACCCCACCTTCATTTTGAGGCGCTCTTTCGAATGGTGCCATTTAAAAAAACGTGCAAAGCACCGTTTGTCCGTAAAAAGGTACATAAGGTCGATTTTGGTTGATTTTGATAGTTTGACCTTGATGGGTGACCTTGGGTGACCTTAATCGAAATTCCGAGGAAAATCCCACCTTCATTTTGAGGCGCTCTTTCGAATGGTGCCATTTAAAAAGCCGTGCAAAGCACCGTGTGTCCGTACAAATGTACATACAGTCGATTTTGATAGATTTTGATAGTTTGACCTTTATGGGTGACCTTGGGTGACCTAAATAGAAATTCCGAGGAAAACCCACCTTAATTTTGTGCCGCTCTTTCGAATGGTGGCCATTGCGAGGCCATGCGGTGTACCGTTTGTCCGTAAAAAGGTACATAAGGTCGATTTTGGTTTATTTTGATAGTTTGACCTTGATGGGTGACCTTGGGTGACCTAAATCGAAATTCCGAGGAAAACCCCACCTTCATTTTGTGCCGCTCTTTCGAATGGTGGCCATTGCGAGGCCGTGCGGTATACCGTTTGTCCGTAAAAAGGTACATAAGTTCGATTTTGGTTGATTTTGATAGTTTGACCTTGATCGGTGACCTTGGGTGACCTTAATCGAAATTCCGAAGAAAACCCCACCTTCATTTTGTGCCGGTCTTTCGAATGGTGGCCATTGCGAGGCCATGCGGTGTACCGTTTGTCCGTAAAAAGGTACATAAGGTCGATTTTGGTTGATTTTGATAGTTTGACCTTGATGGGTGACCTTGGGTGACCTAAATCGAAATTCCGAGGAAAACTCCACCTTCATTTTGTGCCGCTCTTTCGAATGGTGGCCATTGCGAGGCCGTGCGGTATACTGTTTGTCCGTACAAAGGTACATAAGGTCGATTTTTGTTGATTTTGATAGTTTGACCTTGATCGGTGACCTTGGGTGACCTTAATCGAAATTCCGAGGAAAACCCCACCTTCATTTTGAGGCGCTCTTTCGAATGGTGCCATTTGAAAAGCCGTGCAAAGCACTGTTTGTCCGTAAAAAGGTACATAAAGTCGATTTCGATTGATTTTGATAGTTTGACCTTTATGGATGACCTAAATCAAAATTCCGAGGAAACCCCACCTTAACTTTGAGGCGCTCTTTCAAATGGTGTCATTTAAAAAAACGTGCAAAGCACCGTTTGTCCGTAAAAAGGTACATAAGGTCGATTTTGGTTGATTTTGATAGTTTGACCTTGATCGGTGACCTTGGGTGACCTTAATCGAAATTCCGAGGAAAGCCCCACCTTCATTTTGATGCGCTCTTTCGAATGGTGCCATTTGAAAAGCCATGCAAAGCACCGTTTGTCCATAAAAAGGTACATAAAATAGATTTTCATTGATTTTGATAGTTTGACCTTTATGGGTGACCTTGGGTGACCTAAATCGAAATTCCGAGGAAAACCCCACCTTAATTTTGTGCCGCTCTTTCGAATGGTGGCCATTGCGAGGTCATGCGGTGTACCGTTTGTCCGTAAAAAGGTACATAAGGTCGATTTTGGTTTCTTTTGATAGTTTGACCTTGATGGGTGACCTTGGGTGACCTAAATCGAAATTCCGAGGAAAACCCCACCTTCATTTTGTGCCGCTCTTTCGAATGGTGGCCATTGCGAGGCCGTGCGGTATACCGTTTGTCCGTAAAAAGGTACATAAGGTCGATTTTGGTTGATTTTGATAGTTTGACCTTGATCGGTGACCTTGGGTGACCTTAATCGAAATTCCGAGGAAAACCCCACCTTCATTTTGAGGCGCTCTTTCGAATG
Source organism: Chirona hameri (assembly GCA_036785665.1). Lineage (NCBI taxonomy): Eukaryota > Metazoa > Arthropoda > Thecostraca > Balanomorpha > Balanidae > Chirona > Chirona hameri. The sequence goes on along the minus strand of JAXIVJ010006011.1, from coordinate 23,116 downwards.
GTGCCATTTGAAAAGCCGTGCAAAGCACTGTTTGTCCGTAAAAAGGTACATAAAGTCGATTTCGATTGATTTTGATAGTTTGACCTTTATGGATGACCTAAATCAAAATTCCGAGGAAACCCCACCTTAACTTTGAGGCGCTCTTTCGAATGGTGTCATTAAAAAAAACGTGCAAAGCACCGTTTGTCCGTAAAAAGGTACATAAGGTCGATTTTGGTTGATTTTTATAGTTTGACCTTGATGGGTGACCATGGGTGACCTTAATCGAAATTCCGAGGAAAACCCCACCTTCATTTTGAGGCGCTCTTTCGAATGGTGCCATTTAAAAAGCCGTGCAAAGCACCGTTTGTCCGTAAAAAGGTACATAAATTCGATTTTGATTGATTTTGATAGTTTGACCTTTATGGGTGGCCTTGGGTGACCTAAATCGAAATTCCGAGGAAAACCCCACCTTCATTTTGTGCCGCTCTTTCGAATGGTGGCCATTGCGAGGCCGTGCGGTGTACCGTTTGTCCGTAAAAAAGGTGCATAAGGGTAGATAACCTTCTTTACGCATTTGACCTTGACCTATGACCTTGGCATTAAAAATAACATCAGATTCGTGACCCTCGTATGCAACCTGACCTACATGCGTATTTTAGGCTAAAAATTCGGCCGTTGCAAATTTCCGTTTTGTTGGCTGTTGGCTAACTTCACGGACATCAATGGATGCCGAAATGCGTTCAACAGAGAATACCTTGAGGTCCTAAATACAACAAATACAACAAATGTGTAAACAAATGTGTAAACAATGTGGACATATACATCGCAGAATGTGACTACACAATGAGATCGGTGCAGAATAACTACTGAATCCACCTTAGTTGAAGATGTAAACGAAAAGAGCAATTCAAGAAAATGAGATAGAATCCTCTTGATCTGACCTTGAATGTGGCTGCTGCCACCATGACTTGGTGCATCAGAATGTTGATGTCATTTCTGCCAGAGACAAATACCTAATGTCCCAAACCCATTGCAATTTGCAGTGCATGTCGATTGTAAGCTTTGGAGATGAAATAGATCAATATTATGTTAGTAAATCTTGAACATAAAGTTACATTCATTATCGAATATTAAAATTAAAATTAAAGGTACCAACATATCATATTACAATATTGTGGAAACTGCGAGAGAAAAAATGGTTTGAGCTAATAATAGCTAATGAGATATTGGCTTTGCCCCAGTGATCACGCACATTTATAAGGTCACTGAATCCAAAATTATTGGCAATCACGCAATCGCTTATGTTGTAAATGTACACCAAAGTATTATAGACAAATGGTCGGTACAAAACTATCGAAAAAATATACCTATACAAAATTTTCCAAAAATATACCCAGAGTACCCCACCAAAAATCATGCCACATGTCCACATGAGACTGTGCACTCCATGTTTCACTGCTACATTTTTGCTCCTACTTGCAACTCCTTGCGTGGCAGGTCGATAAGGATTAAGGATCCGTATTTCGAAAACTACCGTGTGCATATTACGCTCATTACGTGATAAGCCAGAATTGTTTATCCAGTTTTTGGTGAGACTTTTCCATTTCCCCTTCCTTATTTGATTTTTGTCATGCATATATATTCTCCCCCATCCCCCTCGGTGAGAGGGATGTGGAGGACTTTCCTCGTCCTCTCGCAACCTACCATAGATATTCTCAATGCGCTTTCAGTCCAGCAGCCCGCACCTAATAGGCAGTGTGCTGTGAACGCAATGGCTCGTTTTTTTTAATTAATATTACAGGGTGTCTTAACCCGCGAGTTACTGGGGTATATTTCATAACGCAACTTACTGGGGGGGGGGGGGCTATTTTTTTGCCCCCTCCGATCCCGGAACTACTGAACCGAATGCAAAAATTCAAACGGCATTCGATAGCCCTGGGAAATTTATCGAGGGAGACGTAATATTGTTGACTTCCGGGTCACCGATGACGTCACAGGTCAGGTCAAGTACAAAATGTTTGACCGTGTCAAAAGATCTCGATGGATGGAATTGTCGCGCCAAATTGCGATATTAAACGCATAAGCAGTCGATAAATCGGTATGATTCGTGTGTCTGACATTTCTAAGTACCTTTCTAAGCTATTTATGGCCTTGGGTCAGGTCAAGGTCATCCGAGGTCACGAGGTCAAACTGCAAATTACGGTCATTAGGCGTTGTACCACATGTTTATGGGTTTGTTTTTCGTCTAGAACGCGGAAAATGACCTTAGAACATTGTTTGTTCCATATCAATAGAAGTAAAAAGCAAAAACGGAAATGCGTTTTTTATGCATAGTAATGCTGTGAGAGATGGTCGATTTTTGTCATTTAAAGGAAATAGTTCACCTTCAACATTAGTTTTAAACTGAGATAGCAGTTTTGTAGTCCGTGTTGGGAAACCCCTATCTGCAAGTTTTCTTGACTGAAAAGACTCCAGCCGAATATATTTGAGTTTTTGGCGAAGGAATGCGGTGCTGGCGAAAGAATGTTGTACTGGTTCTAGCCCGGGCAGAGGCTATACCATCAGCCAATGAGCTTGCAGCTGGTGCTAGCAAGCGAACGCCGGCCGCCGGTTGGCACATGTCCAATGCGAGTCTATCTTTACGCGCCTACTTTCGAATCTGATTGGCTGAACCATTTTGTACATTCGCGTGACGTCAGGACTCTGACTCAGAGAGTATGCAAATAGTTTTGATAAACAATTAAAATTTACGGCCTTCTGTCTTGAATCGGCGCGATATAAGGCCATTTTTGACAATATAAAAAGAAATTGTATAAAAAAATATAATCAAATCGTGTTTGGTAAAAAAATCCAAGATGAACTATTTCCTTTAAAGGTCATAAGTCAGTCATTTTTGAAGATATCGACTTCAAATTTGGTATACATATTCACCGAACACGTCTCGATCACATATAATCCAGGTTGTTGGATAATTCTGATTTTTTTGTTGAAAATTTTGTTTAAAAAAAATGTATTTGGGTTTCTCAAAATTTTGAGTGATAAGAACCCTCAAAAATCCGAGATAGCAGTTTGATATCCCGGTCTATTGTCAGTAATTTAATTTAAAAAAATAGAGTTAATCTCAAATATCGTACCTTTGACAGCGTTTTCCGCAAACCATTATTTTGCAACAAAAACCGAAGTACATAACGTCACTCTGACATCATTCCCGATTGACCTATCATAACCTCATATTTGTACTTTTGCTAACATGTGTAGAATTGATTTGAGAGAAGGTATTGCAAGTTTGGTGACGATACTCGTGTTCGTTTAGGAGTTATTGCAAAATAACGGGGGGGGGGGAAATACCCCCCCCCCCAGTAAGTCGCGGGTTAAGGACTGATGTAAAGTGCGTTTTAATCCATTTACATGAAAGAAGCAACAATTATCCTCTACCAGATCAAACGGGAAGTACACTTCAAGTTATTTTACCCGAGCGCCGCTGCGTTTGGCGCAGCGCGCACGTTGATTCTCAGTGTCTGACGGTGATACGCGATTTGGAGATTATTTTGACATTTTAGCTCCCCTTCATATGCTGTTCCAATAAGGCAACCTGGCTTTTAAAATGTCAAAAAAGTACTGTTTGTGTTTCTATCATTTGGATGCGTTGTAAAATAAATTCGGGTCGGGCCCGTCCCGGGCCGGTGCCATAAGGTGACCCGGGAAGTAGGTCAGGTCATGAACCACCAGTCGCGCGCGAGTAGGGTGGAAAGATGTGCGTTAGCAGGCGCGATATTGCTGAGTTAGACTTTAGTGTCGGTGTCTCGAACCTTTCAGTGACGAATTTACTGGAGTACCTGGATATAAAATTTAGCGAGAAGCTTGCTTCTTCTTCGGCGCAAAATTATAGCGTAAGGTTTCTCATCTCCAATATTAAGAAGAAGTGGGAGGCCGCGAGTAAGCTTAAATTTCTAAGCACTGTCAGCGAGCGAGTGGCTGAACGGCGATTTCTGCTTGTCCTTGCCAATGTGCCAGATTACCCACCACGGAAGACCAACCCACCAGCACGCCAACAGAGTTCCCAGGTTAGTATGATAGGTACTGGCACACTATCTTGGAATGTAAGCCATCCGCTATTATTATTATATGTAGCAGTTGGATTTAGCTTACGCTTACCCTTTATTTGAGTCGTGACAATTAATTTTGGGTTATTGCACCCCTATTTTCCTTTCTTATCTCGCTTGAGATAACATATTTGAAAGCAGCGCACCAAAAAGGACCTACATACTCTTTGGCATTGTTTAACCCTATTTGTAACAGGCTCCTGGCTACCCCTATTTGTAACAGGGGGGGGGGGGCGGATTCCGCCCCCCCCCCCGGAGATCTCGAGATCTAACCGTCCGATTTTCAAAAATGAAACGGCGTTTGGTTCCTCTCAACACGATCTACATTTATAAATAATAAAAAATATAAATTTGGGATAGGGGGCAAAAACTACAAATTTTAGTGGTATTTTTGATCCAACATAGCTTTCATGTTTATCGACCGATTTTAACACAACTAATAGGAATCGATAGAGATTGAATCGGAAATTGATATATGACGGTGACGTTTGAAAATTCAAAAATCATAGGCGTGTGCAGGTCACTCAATATGGGGTGAAGTAAATATGTAATAAAACCATTTTTTGATGTTGTTTTTTGATAAATGAAATGGTATGTGATTGAGACATTAGAAAAAACAGTTATAAATCATATTGTTTGCCATAGGCGGTACCAGGTTAGTGAAAAAGGGGGGTAAAATTGGGAAAAATATTAACCGCAGACAAGTTGCTACCCAGCACTATAAATATGTTACTGATCATAGATAGTTCCTTTTTGCATGTTGTACTTCATCATAGGCGTATCCAGGATCCAAACTAGGGCGGCGCAAGACCTTTTGATAAGTGTATCATCCGCTATTATGATACTAACTAGTCAACAGTGACTATTTCACTTACAACTTCAATTAACATTGCTTACCGCCCTTTTTACCCTACCTGGACTCGCCTATTATCTTATAATCGTTCGTAGAGTAGCCTGTGGTGCGTGTTTCATCCGAAAACTGCAGTATGTTATGTCATTGTACGCCCATGCCTCTTAGATTCCTTGCAATAATATGACCCCCTTTCTTCCATTCCTGAGCGCGCCTCTGCAAAAAATGACTTTATTCCCTTTTCTGGTCTCATATGTGCATATATTATTATAAGCTAAACGTATATTGCGCCGTTATCGCTGGCATATCGTCATCACCATGCCAGTCACCCCCCTTTTCATGTTCCTGACACGCCCCTGAAACTCTATATGTAATAAATTATGCAAATAATGGAAGCAGAAGCTATCTTTTACATCTTGAGAGCTATAAATGCCCCTTACATTGCTATATTGGCTTCCCGCCAAGCATTGAATACTTCCTGGAACCCCCCCCCCCTTTTCAAGCCCCTGAAACCGCCTCTGCCATACAATTTTGTATGATATTTCATTAACATCATCTAATTTGCACTTGTTGCAATCACGGTAAGCCGATGTAACTCCTTCATACTTGATGCAGTTAGGAAGAAACCGTGAAGATCGCATTTCCGTATTTTCGCCAATGTCGCCTCCGAACCCACCCAAACTGTGCCCTAGAACCGCCTCTGTTCAAGTTAAGAACTAAATTTTTTGACTCCAAATGCGGAGTTCAATTCTATGAAAAGTCCCAAAATTTAATGGGCCTGCTCCCAGCCGTTCTGGAGATATCTGCGAAAAACATGAGGGGGGGGGCGGAATCCGCCCCCCTGTTATAAATAGGGTTAACAGGCTACCAAAGCCAGCTTTCGGGCCGTGTCGCGCTAGAAGGGTCAATCCGCCCACTGTGCACCGGGTCAGCGCCCGCGGCGCTAGGCCGGCCGAGCGCAGCGGAATCGGCCGGCCGGAGCGGGGCTGTCAGTTGGCGACAGGCTCGGAGCTCGCCGAGCCGGTTTCGCCGTCTGTTTGTTTCTTTAGTTATCCAACATTATCAATTCAATTCCAAATGTTAATGATTGCATTTGCAGCAGTAACTATGAACAATCAAGTACGCGAGCATTCTATTGCCTCCCCTGTCCGCCTATCTGTCAGTTTTAGTATGTGTCTCGTTTGATACCCTTTCCTTTTCTTATTTCAGATGCCGTCGCCCAGAAGCACAGCTTTGAAGAATGTGGAAAACTGGGAACGGAGGTGCGACAATGGCTGCACAACGCTGCCCTGTCATTAATTTACATTCAATTGCTTTGTCTGTCTGCCTATTTGCCGGACGCCAGTTTCAGTATGTCTTGTTTGACACCCTCTCCTTTCCTTCTTTCAGATTCCGTCACCCTGAAGCACGGATTTGAAAAATATGGAAACGCCATGGTGTGACAATGGCTGTACAACGCGGCCAACTGTTCTCGGAAGCCGAGAGGAGGCCGCTTATACCGTTTTAATGTACTGTGTGACTTTGGGATGGTTTGATGTAAGTACAGAGAAGTTCGGATAAATGTGTTACTGTTTGAGTGCCTGCTGAAGTTTGGAAAACGTTCTGTAATTACTGGCAGAGCGCTTGAGACCCGACCTTCGCATGGGTCGGCTCAGTATCGGCTACACGTCGGGTCAACAGCGGGCCGACCTGGCCCGATGTCGGCCCGATGTCGGCCCGACGTCGGGGTAACATCGGCTACACGTCGGGTCAACAACGGCCCGACGTCGGCCCGATGTCGGCATGTCGAGCTGCTTTCCGTGCCGAGATGCCGACGTCGGCTGGACCTCGGCATATGCGGACATATCCGACGTCCAGCCGACGTCGGCCCGACGTCGGCATGTTTACTGGGGCCGTCTCGCCCCTCAGCCAGACGCAGCGTGTGGCCGTCTCGCCCCTCAGTCGGACCGGGGCAGCGTATGGCCGGCTCACCCCTCAGTCAGACCGGGGCAGCGTATAGCCGTCTCCCCCTCCCTCAGCCGGACCAGGGTAGCGTATGGCCGTCTCACCTCTCAGCCAGACCGGGGCAGCGTATGGCCGTCTCACCCCTCAGTCAGACCTGAAGTGTATGCCGCCTCACCCCTCAGCCAGACCGGTGCAGCGTATGCCCCCCCCCCCCCCCCCCCATTAGCCGGACCGGGGCAGCGTATAGCCGGCTCACCCCTCAGTCAGACCGGGGCAGCGTATAGCCGTCTCACCCCTCAGTCAGACCGGGGCAGCGTATGGCCATATCACCCCTCAGTCAGACCGGTGCAGCGTATGGCCGTCTCTCCTCTCAGCCAGACCGGGGCAGCGTATGGCCGTCTCACCCCTCAGTCAGACCTGCAGTGTATGCCGTCTCGCCCCTCAGCCAGACCGGGGTAGCGTATGCCCCCCCCCCCCCCATTAGCCGGACCGGGACAGCGTATGGCCGTCTCACCCCTCAGTCAGACCGGTGCAGCGTATGGCCGTCTCGCCAGTCGCCCCCCTCACACAGACCGGGCAGCGCATAGCCGTCTCCCCCTCAGCATGAATTAAGGGAGGGATAATTATCTGCGGTAAACATGATAGGTTCGTACCTTAGGCGCAACTATCCGTATCCCGCTCGAAATATTCGCACCGCACCGAGCCGGGTGCGGCGACAGCCGAGTCGGACCAGAGCACCAGTGACGTCACGCTAATGGTGGACGATTGGGTCGCTAAAATCCCCGGATGACTCTACCTCTCTTATACGGCCGCCTTTTTTTAAACGCCTTTTTGGGCGATGACCGAGCGGGCGCGCTCTGGTAAAGCTAAAACAGGTTTGAAATGTGAAACGATACGGGAGCACACGTGGTAGTAACACATAGGCCTTTTAGTCCTTTTAGTCCTCCATAAAAATTGCCAGGAATCCATGCATGCCAACAAAAATAAAGTTTGATTAAATTGTGCATGATCTTCCTCGAATCCTCCAAAAGGGAGTACGTCCTGAGTGCAGCATGCGTATAAAAAAAAAACGAATTCTTAAGATTAATAATGCTATTTTTGATCAAGAATGATTTGTGTTCAGTTCCACGTTTGCGTGTGCCACGCGCTGTGGTACCACCCCTATCAGAACGCACCATACACAAGTCAAAATTGATTTGATGGTCCTATCTAATGGTGAAAACATCATATCAATCGGAGCAGTGGTTGCAAATTTATTAGCTTCCGAAAAGCATCTGTATGGCCGGGTCGGGCCGGGTCAATTGTAAATTTGTCTAGTAAGTTGACGAGAAACCTCACGGGCGAAGCGCCCGCGCCCGCTCGGTAATAAAAAAGGTTGAATGTGAAGTTTCTTTAAAGTTTCTTTCACTCAGTACCTACCAGTAAAACGCCTTTTTGGGCGATGACGGAGCGGGCGCGCACTGGTAAAGCTAAAACAGGTTTGCAATATGAAACGGTACGGACTACGGGAGCACACGTGGTAGTAACACAGTCCTTTTAGTCCTTTTAGTCATTTTAGTCCTTTTAGTGATTTTAGTCCTTTTAGTCCTCCATACAAATTGCCAGGCCTCCATGCATGCCAACATAAACATTAAGTTTGATTAAATTGTACATGATCTCCTCTCTGGAATCCGCCAAAAGGGAGTTCGTTCTGAGCGGCTTCATGCTTCAGCGTATAAAAAAAAACGAATGCTTAGATAAATCAAGCCATTCTTGATCAAGAATGATTTTGGTTCATTTCGACGTCAGCGGGTGCCACGCGCAGTGGTACCACCCCTATCAGAACGCACCATAACAAAATAAAAATTAATGTGATGGTCCTATCCAATAGTGAAAACCCGATCTCAATCGGAGCAGTGGTTGCAAAGTTATTAGCTTCCGAAAAGCGTCTGTATGGCCGGGTCGGGCCGGGTCAAATGCAATTTTTCCTAGTAAGTTGACGAGAAACCTCACGGGCGATTCGCGCCCGCTCGGTAATTACTGTGGGGACACACGAAAATAATGTTCGATAGCACTGTGAAAGGCAAGGCAAGTGTTTTAGAAACATATTTGTATTTTCAGTCTCAATGTTCGTTGCTGTTTCTGATCTATCCCGCCAGGTGTCTCTATGAGACGGCTATTAGCGCCACCTACCCTGGTGTTCCTGCAACGTCTCGGATTTTTGCCGATAGATGTCTCTACGGACGTGACGGCGAGAGGTCCACCAGCTGAGGCCACAGCACCGAATGGGCCGCACAACTGGTCCCGGCGGCGGTTCAACATGTCAGAGGACAACATGATGACGGCTGTAATGCTGGCAGGTATCACGGGATAGTATGAGTGGTGTTGGACTGGGTCGTTAATTTGTTTTGCTTTATTTTGCTTATATTTTGTCAGTTGACTCGAATTCTCGACATTCGACACTCGACGTCGACCGTTAAGCCGTTGGGTGTAAATGAACTAAAGAGTATTCAAAGTACCAACAGTTACGATAATACCTACTGATGTGCAAGTGTTGACGTCGAGAACTTGTGGCATTTCGCGTACGTTTAAATTATATTTTGGTAAATAAATGACCTTGGCTTGTGCCTTGTTTAACCCGCGCCGTCCTCTAACTCGAAAACTGAAAGGGCTAGAAAGACGCGGAAAAGGGCATTCGTAAGCTCTCGACAAGCATATTCGAAACTACTTCCAACATTTTGTTTTCCTAAAGCCAATATTGAGGTCAAATTTTCCAGTTCTAGGACTTCGCTCCAGGAACCCCAGATATAACAGGAACTGCGATAGCTAGGAACAAACGAAAAAACGAAAATAGCAATGGGAAGCTCTTGAAACATGCAATCGACAAGGTGTCCTCAGATTTGAGCTCAGATCAATAGTTTAGGCTCCAGAGCTCATCAAATGTAAAAAAGGCAATTTGTTACCGAACAGTTTTTCGCGAATAGCTTTTTACCTAACAACGGCAAGGCAAATACCTAACCTAAAATTTTACCTAACAACGACAAATTTTGATGCCATCGTGTTTGTCTCGTCAAGGCACTTTGACTCATATTAGTGTTGACCAGGTTAGGTCAACTTAACAAAAAAAATGGACTTCAGGTCAAGGTCAAGTGGTGACCCAAGTAGATCATGTTGCATATGGGAAGACGTGCCTCGACGAGACAAACACATTGATGTCGGTTTCACTTCTCTATCGTCATTATGTCGAGAGGTATTGAAATACAACTGACGGTGACCTCGGATGACCTCGGGCCCTCGGCTGACCCTGAAGGGGTCACTGAACAAAAATGGCACCTAGGTCATCAATAATGGCCTATAATAACATGATCCAGAAGGAATTAGACTGATATCTTGCGTAGCCTTGGAATAGGAAGCATTTGAATATTTCCCCATTGACTTATAATGGGGAGGTCACGAAATTGGCCCGGCCTTAGTTCGCGGATATAAAAAATCCAAGATAAACGAATTATAGATATATATGTATATATATATATATATATATATATATATATATATATATATATATATATATATATATATATATATTTAACCTTATGAAATCATCTAAGTGTAAAACCGATCATCCAAAAACTGTGACTGTGGTACGACCACAAGTTTTTGGAGGTGGGGTCACGTGACCTGGTCTGGTGACCTGACCTGAGCTGCCCGATATTTTATTTAAAAAAACATAATGTAGGAAATTGATGCCCGAGCAGCTGTGCCAAAAACAGCGCGCCGCCGTTTTTCCGCTATCCTCGAGAAGAAAAAAAAACTGAAAGGGTCTTAACCCTCGCCCTACGGGGGGCTGACAGTCCCCCCCTGAGGGTTTTCTTGAATAACTTTTTACACATGCGGTGCATCTTGCTGCAATTTTCGGTAGCTGAGTTTACAACAATTATACGTATGCTGTAAACATTTAATTTAAATTGGTTCAGTAGTTTGGGAGATAATCATGTTTTGATGACGTCTCATGCTGGTGAAAAAACGATAAATATTTGAAAAATGGTAGAAAACAGAGTTTTAAAGGAAATTGCAAACGCAATTCACCAAAGATACAAAATGGTATTCTCTTTAACCCTATTTGTAACAGGCTCCTGGCTACCCCTATTTGTAACAGGGGGGGGGGGGGGATTCCGCCCCCCCCCCCTTAGATCTCAAGATCTACCCGTCCGATTTTCAAAAATGAAACGGTGTTTGGTTCCCCCAATACGATATACATTTATAAATAATACAAAAATCTAAATTTTGGATAGGGGGGCAAAACCTACAAATTTTAGTGGTATTTTTGATCCAACATAGCTTTCATGTTTATCGACCGATTTTAACACAACTAATAGGAATCGATAGAGATTGAATCGGAAATTGATATATGACGGTGACGTTTGCAAATTCAAAAATCATAGGCGTGTGCAGGTCACTCAATATGGGGGTGAAGTAAATGTGTAATAAAACCATTTTTTGATGTTGTTTTTTGATAAATGAAATGGTATGTGATTGAGACATTAGAAAAAACAGTTATAAATCATATTTTTTGCCATAAGCGGTACCAGGTTAGTGAAAAAGGGGGGTAAAATTGGGGAAAATATTAACCGCAGACAAGTTGCTACCCAGCACTATAAATATGTTACTGATCATAGATAGTTCCTTTTTGCATGTTGTACTTCATCATAGGCGTATCCAGGATCCAAACTAGGGCGGCGCAAGACCTTTTGATAAGTGTATTATCCGCTATTATGATACTAACTAGTCAACAGTGACTATTTCACTTACAACTTCAATTAACATTGCTTACCGCCCTTTTTACCCTACCTGGACTCGCCTATTATCTTATAATCGTTCGTAGAGTAGCCTGTGGTGCATGTTTCATCCGAAAACTGCAGTATGTTATGTCATTGTACGCCCATGCCTCTTAGATTCCTTGCAATAATATGACCCCCTTTCTTCCATTCCTGAGCGCGCCTCTGCAAAAAAATGACTTTATTCCCTTTTCTGGTCTCATATGTGCATATATTATTATAAGCTAAACGTATATTGCGCCGTTATCGCTGGCATATCGTCATCACCATGCCAGTCACCCCCCTTTTCATGTTCCTGAACACGCCCCTGAAACTCTATATGTAATAAATTATGCAAATAATGGAAGCAGAAGCTATCTTTTACATCTTGATAGCTATAAATGCCCCTTACATTGCTCTATTGGCTTCCCGCCAAGCATTGCATACTTCCTGGAACCCCCCCCCCCCTTTTCAAGCCCCTGAAACCGCTTCTGCCATACAATTTTGTATGATATTTCATTAACATCATCTAATTTGCACTTGTTGCAATCACGGTAAGCCGATGTAACTCCTTCATACTTGATGCAGTTAGGAAGAAACCGTGAAGATCGCATTTCCGTATTTTCGCCAATGTCGCCTCCGAACCCACCCAAAACTGTGCCCTAGAACCGCCTCTGTTCAAGTTAAGAACTAAAAATTTTGACTCCAAATGCGGAGTTCAATTCTATGAAAAGTCCCAAAATTTCATGGGCCTGCTCCCAGCCGTTCTGGAGATATCTGCGAAAAACATGAGGGGGGGGGGGGGGGCGGAATCCGCCCCCCCCCCCCTGTTACAAATAGGGTTAACAGGCTACCAAAGCCAGCTTTCGGGCCGTGTCGCGCTAGAAGGGTCAATCCGCCCACTGTGCACCGGGTCAGCGCCCGCGGCGCTAGGCCGGCCGAGCGCAGCGGAATCGGCCGGCCGGAGCGGGGCAGTCAGTTGGCGACAGGCTCGGAGCTCGCCGAGCCGGTTTCGCCGTCTGTTTGTTTCTTTAGTTATCCAACATTATCAATTCAATTCCAAATGTTAATGATTGCATTTGCAGCAGTAACTATGAACAATCAAGTACGCGAGCATTCTATTGCCTCCCCTGTCCGCCTATCTGTCAGTTTTAGTATGTGTCTCGTTTGATACCCTTTCCTTTTCTTATTTCAGATGCCGTCGCCCAGAAGCACAGCTTTGAAGAATGTGGAGAACTGGGAACGCAGGTGCGACAATGGCTGCACAACGCTGCCCTGTCATTAATTTACATTGCTTTGTCTGTCTGCCTATTTGCCGGACGCCAGTTTCAGTATGTCTTGTTTGACACCCTCTCCTTTCCTTCTTTCAGATTCCGTCACCCTGAAGCACGGATTTGAAAAATATGGAAACGCCATGGTGTGACAATGGCTGTACAACGCGGCCAACTGTTCTCGGAAGCCGAGAGGAGGCCGCTTATACCGTTTTAATGTACTGTGTGACTTTGGGATGGTTTGATGTAAGTACAGAGAAGTTCGGATAAATGTGTTACTGTTTGAATGCCTGCTGAAGTTTGGAAAACGTTCTGTAATTACTGGCAGAGCGCTTGAGACCCGACCTTCGCATGGGTCGGCTCAGTATCGGCTACACGTCGGGTCAACAGCGGGCCGACCTGGCCCGATGTCGGCCCGATGTCGGCCCGACGTCGGGGTAACATCGGCTACACGTCGGGTCAACAACGGCCCGACGTCGGCCCGATGTCGGCATGCCGAGCTGCTTTCCGTGCCGAGATGCCGACGTCGGCTGGACCTCGGCATATGCGGACATATCCGACGTCCAGCCGACGTCGGCCCGACGTCGGCATGTTTACTGGGGCCGTCTCGCCCTCAGCCAGACGCAGCGTGTGGCCGTCTCGCCCCTCAGTCGGACCGGGCCAGCGTATGGCCGGCTCACCCCTCAGTCAGACCGGGGCAGCGTATAGCCGTCTCCCCCTCCCTCAGCCGGACCAGGGTAGCGTATGGCCGTCTCACCTCTCAGCCAGACCGGGGCAGCGTATGGCCGTCTCACCCCTCAGTCAGACCTGCAGTGTATGCCGCCTCACCCCTCAGCCAGACCGGTGCAGCGTATGCCCCCCCCCCCCCCCCATTAGCCGGACCGGGGCAGCGTATAGCCGGCTCACCCCTCAGTCAGACCGGGGCAGCGTATAGCCGTCTCACCCCTCAGTCAGACCGGGGCAGCGTATGGCCGTCTCACCCCTCAGTCAGACCGGTGCAGCGTATGGCCGTCTCTCCTCTCAGCCAGACCGGGGCAGCGTATGGCCGTCTCACCCCTCAGTCAGACCTGCAGTGTATGCCGTCTCGCCCCTCAGCCAGACCGGGGTAGCGTATGCCCCCCCCCCCCCCATTAGCCGGACCGGGACAGCGTATGGCCGTCTCACCCCTCAGTCAGACCGGTGCAGCGTATGGCCGTCTCGCCAGTCGCCCCCCTCACACAGACCGGGCAGCGCATAGCCGTCTCCCCCTCAGCATGAATTAAGGGAGGGATAATTATCTGCGGTAAACATGATAGGTTCGTACCTTAGGCGCAACTATCCGTATCCCGCTCGAAATATTCGCACCGCACCGAGCCGGGTGCGGCGACAGCCGAGACGGACCAGAGCACCAGTGACGTCACGCTAATGGTAGACGATTGGGGCGCTAAAATCCCCGGATGACTCTACCTCTCTTATACGGCCGCCTTTTTTTAAACGCCTTTTTGGGCGATGACCGAGCGGGCGCGCTCTGGTAAAGCTAAAACAGGCTTGAAATGTGAAACGATACGGGAGCACACGTGGTAGTAACACATAGGCCTTTTAGTCCTTTTAGTCCTCCATAAAAATTGCCAGGACTCCATGCATGCCAACAAAAATAAAGTTTGATTAAATTGTGCATGATCTTCCTCGAATCCTCCAAAAGGGAGTACGTCCTGAGTGCAGCATGCTTCAGCGTATAAAAAAAACGAATTCTTAGATTAATAATGCTATTTTTGATCAAGAATGATTTGTGTTCAGTTCCACGTTTGCGTGTGCCACGCGCTGTGGTACCACCCCTATCAGAACGCACCATACACAAGTCAACATTGATTTGATGGTCCTATCTAATGGTGAAAACAATATCAATCGGAGCAGTGGTTGCAAATTTATTAGCTTCCGAAAAGCATCTGTATGGCCGGGTCGGGCCGGGTCAAATGTAAATTTGTCTAGTAAGTTGACGAGAAACCTCACGGGCGAAGCGCCCGCGCCCGCTCGGTAATAAAAAAGGTTGAATGTGAAGTTTCTTTCAAGTTTCTTTCACTCAGTACCTACCAGTAAAACGCCATTTTGGGCGATGACGGAGCGGGCGCGCACTGGTAAAGCTAAAACAGGTTTGCAATATGAAACGGTACGGACTACGAGAGCACACGTGGTAGTAACACAGTCCTTTTAGTCCTTTTAGTCATTTTAGTCCTTTTAGTGATTTTAGTCCTTTTAGTCCTCCATACAAATTGCCAGGCCTCCATGCATGCCAACATAAACATTAAGTTTGATTAAATTGTACATGATCTCCTCTCTGGAATCCGCCAAAAGGGAGTTCGTTCTGAGCGGCTTCATGCTTCAGCGTATAAAAAAACGAATGCTTAGATAAATCAAGCCATTCTTGATCAAGAATGATTTTGGTTCATTTCGACGTCAGCGGGTGCCACGCGCAGTGGTACCACCCCTATCAGAACGCACCATAACAAAATAAAAATTAATTTGATGGTCCTATCCAATAGTGAAAACCCGATCTCAATCGGAGCAGTGGTTGCAAAGTTATTAGCTTCCGAAAAGCGTCTGTATGGCCGGGTCGGGCCGGGTCAAATGCAATTTTTCCTAGTAAGTTGACGAGAAACCTCACGGGCGATTCGCGCCCGCTCGGTAATTACTGTGGGGACACACGAAAATAATGTTCGATAGCACTGTGAAAGGCAAGGCAAGTGTTTTAGAAACATATTTGTATTTTCAGTCTCAATGTTCGTTGCTGTTTCTGATCTATCCCGCCAGGTGTCTCTATGAGACGGCTATTAGCGCCACCTACCCTGGTGTTCCTGCAACGTCTCGGATTTTTGCTGATAGATGTCTCTACGGACGTGACGGCGAGAGATCCACCAGCTGAGGCCACAGCTGAGCTGAGGTCCACCAGCTGAGGCCACAGCACCGAATGGGCCGCACAACTGGTCCCGGCGGCGGTCAGAGTTCAACATGTCAGAGGACAACATGATGACGGCTGTAATGCTGGCAGGTATCACGGGATAGTATGAGTGGTGTTGGACTGGGTCGTTAATTTGTTTTGCTTTATTTTGCTTTTATTTTGTCAGTTGACTCGAATTCTCGACATTCGACACTCGACGTCGACCGTTAAGCCGTTGGGTGTATGAACTAAAGAGTATTCAAAGTACCAACAGTTACGATAATACCTACTGATGTGCAAGTGTTGACGGCGAGAACTTGTGGCATTTCGCGTACGTTTAAATTTTATTTTGGTAAATAAATGACCTTGGCTTGTGCCTTGTTTAACCCGCGCCGTGCCGGCGTTGGGCGCCACCTTCGCCGTGCCGGTCGGGGGGGGGGGGCTGTTTAGACCCCCCTCTAACTCGAAAACTGAAAGGGCTAGAAAGACGCGGAAAAGGGCATTCGTAAGCTCTCGACAAGCATATTCGAAACTACTTCCAACATTTTGTTTTCCTAAAGCAATATTGAGGTCAAATTTTCCAGTTCTAGGACTTCGCTCCAGGAACCCCAGATATAACAGGAACTGCGATAGCTAGGAACAAACGAAAAACGAAAATAGCAATGGGAAGCTCTTGAAACATGCAATCGACAAGGTGTCCTCAGATTTGAGCTCAGATCAATAGTTTAGGCTCCAGAGCTCATCAAATGTAAAAAAGACAATTTGTTACCGAACAGTTTTTCGCGAATAGCTTTTTACCTAACAACGGCAAGGCAAATACCTAACCTAAAATTTTACCTAACAACGGCAAATTTTGATGCCATCGTGTTTGTCTCGTCAAGGCACTTTGACTCATATTAGTGTTGACCAGGTTAGGTCAACTTAACAAAAAAAATGGACTTCAGGTCAAGGTCAAGTGGTGACCCAAGTAGATCATGTTGCATATGGGAAGACGTGCCTCGACGAGACAAACACATTGATGTCGGTTTCACTTCTCTATCGTCATTATGTCGAGAGGTATTGAAATACAACTGACGGTGACCTCGGATGACCTCGGGCCCTCGGCTGACCCTGTAGGGGTCACTGAACAAAAATGGCACCTAGGTCATCAATAATGGCCTATAATAACATGATCCAGAAGGAATTAGACTGATATCTTGCGTAGCCTTGGAATAGGAAGCATTTGAATATTTCCCCATTGACTTATAATGGGGAGGTCACGAAATTGGCCCGACCTTAGTTCGCGGATATAAAAAATCCAAGATAAACGAATGATATATATATATATATATATATATATATATATATATATATATATATATATATATATATATATATATATATATATATATATATATATATATATATATATATATATATATATATATATATATATATATATATATTTAACCTTATGAATCATCTAAGTGTAAAACCGATCATCCAAAAACTGTGACTGTGGTACGACCACAAGTTTTTGGAGGTGGGGTCACGTGACCTGGTCTGGTGACCTGACCTGAGCTGCCCCGATATTTTATTTATAAAAAAAACATAATGTAGGAAATTGATGCCCGAGCAGCTGTGCCAAAAACAGCGCGCCGCCGTTTTTCCGCTATCCTCGAGAAGAAGAAAAAAACTGAAAGGGTCTTAACCCTCGCCCTACGGGGGGCTGACAGCCCCCCCCCCCCTGAGGGTTTTCTTGAATAACTTTTTACACATGCGGTGCATCTTGCTGCAATTTTCGGTAGCTGAGTTTACAACAATTATACGTATGCTGTAAACATTTAATTTAAATTGGTTCAGTAGTTTGGGAGATAATCATGTTTTGATGACGTCTCATGCTGGTGAAAAAACGATAAATATTTGAAAAATGGTAGAAAACAGAGTTCTAAAGGAAATTGCAAACGCAATTCACCAAAGATACAAAATGGTATTCTCTTTAACTCTATTTGTAACAGGCTCCTGGCTACCCCTATTTGTAACAGGGGGGGGGGGGATTCCGCCCCCCCCCGGAGATCTCGAGATCTACCCGTCCGATTTTAAAAAATGAAACGGTGTTTGGTTCCCCCAATACGATATACATTTATAAATAATACAAAAATCTAAATTTTGGATAGGGGGGCAAAAACTACAAATGTTAGTGGTATTTTTGATCCAACATAGCTTTCATGTTTATCGACCAATTTTAACACAATTAATAGGGATCAATAGAGATTGAATTGGAAATTGATGTATGACGGTGACGTTTGAAAATTCAAAAACCATAGGCGTGTGCAGGTCACTCAATATGGGGGTGAAGTAAATGCGCAATAAAACATTTTTTATCTTTTTTTTTGTATAAATGAAATGGTATGTGATTGTGACATTAGACAGAACAGTTATATTTTTATTTTTCATATTTTTTTGCCATTAGGCGGTACCAGGTTAGTGAAAAAGGGAGGTAAAATTGGAAAAACATATTGACCGCAGACAAGTTGCTACCCAGCACTATAAATATGTTACTGATCGTAGATAGTTCCTTTTTGCATGTTGTACTTCATCATAGGCGTATACAGTATCCATAATGGGGCGGCGCAAGACCTTTTGAAAGTACATTATCCGCTATTATGATACTAACTAGTCAACAGTGACTATTTCACTACAACTTCAATTAACATTGCTTACCCCCCTTTTTACCATACCTGGGCTCGCCTATTATCTGATAATTGTTCGTAGAGTAGCCTGTGGTGCGTGTTTGATCCGAAAACTGCAGTATGTTATGTCATTGTACGCCCATGCCTCTTAGTTTCCTTGCAATAATATGACCCCCTTTCTTCCATTCCTGAGCGCGCCTCTGAAAAAAACGAATTTATTCCCTTTTCTGGCCTCATATGTGCATATATCATTATAAGCTAAACGTCTATTGCGCCGTTATCGCTGGCATATCGTCATCACCATGTCAGTCACCCCCCCCCCTTTCATGTGCCTGAACACGCCCCTGAAACTCTATATGTAATAAATTATGCAAATAATGGAAGCAGAAGCTATCTTTTACATCTTGATAGCTATAAATGTCCCTTACATCGCTCTATTGGCTTCCCCCCAAGCATTGAATACTTCCTGGAACCCCCCCCCCCCTTTTTTTCAAGCCCCTGAAACCGCCTCTGCCATGCAATTTTTATGATATTTCAATAACATCAACTAATTTGCAATCACCGTAAACCGATGTAACTCCTTTATACTTGAGGCAGTTAGGAAGAAACCGTGAAGATCGCATTTCCGTATTATCGCCAAATGTCGCCTCCGAACCCACCCAAAACTGTGCCCTGGAACTCTGTTCAAAACTCTGTTCAGGTTAAGAATTCAAATTTTCCTCCACTCCTCCAACTCCTTTCCTCGAACTCCAAATGCGGTATTCAATTCTATAAAAAGTCCCAAAATTTCATGGGCCTGCTCCCAGCCGTTCTGGAGATATCTGCGAAGAACATGAGGGGGGGGGGGGCGGAATCCGCCCCCCCTCCCTGTTACAACTAGAGTTAAAATGGCAATTTCGGATTTTCATTTTTTTTTGGTTTTTGACCCCTGAAATGTTTCTTTAAATACCCACGAAATCAACATTTTCAAAGATGTTAGAAAAACCAGAATATGTGTGAGAGAACTGAGTATGGACAATACCCATATTAAATTTCAAAGCTATATCTTCATTTTTGACTGAGTGATGGCTCCCTAAGTGTAAGGAATTGATGACGTCATTTTTATAAATAACTTTTTTTGACTTTTTTTGACAAGCTACGAACAAATAATTACCTTTTCTGTATTTCTGAGCCAAAACTGGTCTATGAACATTCCTTTTATTTACATTTATCAATTTCACATTTTGAGGTTTTCTGAAGAGCAAAATCGCTGTTCTGGACGTGGTAAACCCGAGGTCATTCACTTGACCTGGAAGGTCACCCGTTGACCTGAAACCTAAAAATCGCGTACGGTTAGATTCCTGTCATGACAGGCAACATGCTGGTTCTTACCGCATTGCTCTAAGTTGCTTGGTTTGGAAGTTAACAGGGGGTGTCTTTCAGCCCCCCCCCCCTCGCCACCCGTAGGGCGAAGGTGAAAAAAACTCCCGTAGGGCGAGGGTTAACCCTCGCCCGTGCAGCGTCCGATCAGTGCGTGACCGTGCAGGGGGGGGGGGGGGGTACGACCCCCTAGCGTTTCGACCCTAATTGGGCTAGAGCTTCGATTAAAAAACGAGCGTGTTGCTCGTCACGAGAGGAAGCCATACCCGATTTTAAAGTCCTCTGAGGTCAGGTCAATGACCCAAAATTCAACCAAATTGTAAATGCGTATACATTGAATTTAATCGAGCTAGAATCGCGAATGAGCATATAATTATGCTAAATGGGTGCCAAATTTGAAATCAGCGTCACAAAATGTCCTAGAAACTGCCAAATTCCAAAAAGGTCATGTCAGGTCATTTGAGGTCAGTGACCTCGGTTGACCTGTTGAGGCGATTGACCCCAGTGGAACATATAATTAAGTAAAATGGATCCCATATTCGAAATCAGCGTCACAAAATGTCCTAGAAATTGCCAGAAGCCAAAAAGTAATATGAGGTCATCGGAGGTCAGGGACCTCGGTTGACCTCTGAAAAGGTCAATTGAGGTCACAATCTCAGTGGAAACCACAACTGTCACCTGTAAACACCTGTGCATATGCTCCTGAACTACAAACACTATGAAACTGCACGAGTTACAAGGATCAATACTACGGGACGCCAGTTGCGCCTGACATGACCCTGAAAACAGGTCAAAGGTCACGGGTCATGTCACCTACAACTTACAAATTTTTCGAATATGTGTCAAATTGTTCACAAGTAGGGTACTGAAAGTTTCATCGCAATCGGTTGATATTTACGCGAGTTATTCTCGAAAAACCGAGGGGTGGCATCAGCCCCCCCCCCTGCACTGGCGAGGGTTAACACTCCTCTGGCCAGTGCATGGGAGAGGGGATGCCCCCCCCCCCCCTCGTTTTTTTATCGGGAATAACTCGCGTAGTTATGCACCGATTGCAATGAAACTTTCAGTATCCAACTTTTGAACACTTTGACACATACTCGCGAAATTTGAAACTTCTACTTACCATGACCCGTGACCTATGACCTGTTTCTCAAGGTCATGTCAGGCGTAACTGGCGTCCCGTAGTGTCGATGCTTGTAACTTGTGAAATTTCCGAGTGGTTGTTGCTCAGGAGCAGGGCTGCGGAGTCGGAGTCGGATGGAGTCAAGGGCGTATGCAAGGGGGGGGGGGGCAAGGGGGCCATGGCTCCCCCTTCCCCCTGGAGGCCTGGCGGCCCCTCTGGCGACCGAGCGAGGGCCCCCTGGGGCCGAAGGCCCCAGTGTTTTTGATGGTGTCAGGCGCCCGCAAAACGACCTACGTCGCATAAAAGAACACCCACGAACCGAAAAAATTGTAACACGAATAAATAACAGCACTTGCTTGTCTGTTAAAGGCATGTATATGTAAATACGTAGAAAGGGGCCGCAGAAAGTGTGGGTAGGGCCCTCAACCAGCTTTTAAATGGCCCTACCGATCTGCAGAGGGCCCCCTGTCGGCATTTATAGGGCCCCTTCCGGTTGTAGAGGGCCCTCTGCCGGCCTTTAAAGGGCCCTGCCGATCCGGAGAGGGTCCTCTGTCGGTCTTTAGAGGTCCCTGCCGATCGTAGATCGCCCTGCCAATCTGTAGAGGGCCTCTGTCGGCATTTAGAGGGCCCTGCCGACTTGTAGAGGGCCCTCTTCCAGGCTTTAGAGGCCCTGTCGATCTGCAGTGTCCCAGCCAATCTGTGTGGGGCCCTCTGTTGGCCTTTAGAGGGCCCTGCCGATCTGTAGAGGGCCCTCTGTCCGCCTTTAGAGGGCCCTTCCAGCATGTAGAGGCCTGCCGATCTGCAGAGGGCCCCCTGTCGGCACTTAGATCGCCCCTTCCGGTTGTAGAGGGCCCTCTCCCGGCCTTTATAGGGCCCTGCAATCTATAGAGGGTCCCTGCCGATCTGGAGAGGGCCCTCGTCCGGTCTTTAGAGGGCCCTGCCGATCTGTAGATCACCCTGCCAATCTGTAGATGGCTTCTTCCGGCATTTAGAGGGCCCTGCCGACCTATAGAGGGTCCTCTTCCAGCCTTTAGGGGCCCTGTCGATCTGCAGAGTGCCCCAGCCAATATATAGAGGGCCCTCTGTGGTCTTTAGAGGGCCCTGCCGGCCTTTAGAAGGCCCTGGCGGCCTTTAGAGGGGCCTTTCGGCATTTAGAGGGCCATGTCGGCCTTTAGAGGGCCCTGCCGATCTGTAGATCGCCTTGCCAATCTGAAGAGGGCCTCTACTGGCATTTAGAGGGCCCTGCCGACCTGTAGACGGCCCTCTTCCAGTCTTTAGGGGCCCTGTTGATCTGCAGAATGTCCCAGCCAATCTGTAGAGTGAGTGTAGAGGGCCCTCTGTCGGCCTTTAGAGGGCCCTGCCGATCTGCAGATGTCCATCTGCCGGCCTTTAGAGGCACCTGCCGATCTGTAGAGAGCTCTCTGCTGGCCTTTAGAGGGTCCTGTGGTGGTAGAGGTGGTCTGCCGGTCGAACTCTTATGGTCACACGGCGCCCATTTTAACGTATCGCGCTCGTTTCGTCAATGATATTCGAATCATACCATGGTGAACAGGGCCCTGTTGTTCATCTCTTATAACTGCGTTTTTATTGTTGTCATATCTGATTCATATCTGGGTCTGGTTCATATCAAGCTAGGATAACCTGTCACTTTGAGTTGCTGATGCCGTATTTTATGGTGCGAACGCTAAGACCGATTTTAGGAGATTTTTTTTCATTAAAATATTTTCAAAACTGCCTGTTTCAGCAGGTATCATGTTAACATTGTTTGTGAATACTGAGGTGAAGAAAACGAGTCCGTCCAATCAGTGTAGACACGGGGATTTGCAAAACAGATTACAAAACACCGAGTTATGAGGGTTTCGGTTGCTGATGTACCATTCTCATAGCAGAGAGGGGAGGGGAGGCTAGGATAGACATTGGGATAAACAAGCTGAACCCGCCCTCCAGATCGCGAACAAAATGGCGGTTATTGTCGTAACTTTAGGACCAGCCAAGAGGTCTCCTAATTTTACGAATATTATATATAGATGATTTATCGAGGTCAGCCGTCCCACGGCAGGCATGTACTTGACCAAAATCGTGTGTGACGGGGGAAAAAGTGTTTA
>JAXIVJ010006010.1:35000-69998 GCA_036785665.1 Chirona hameri | reverse complement strand
AAGGATCCATGTTCATAAATACAATTACATAAAATTACATCCGACGTCTCCTTCTAAAATTCGGATAAAGAACATTTGAAGCACGATTGTCACGAATACAAAATATATATTTTGGAATGTAACTTGTTGTATGTAACATGTAATTTATAACGCGGAAGGAGTTTCTAGATTGGAAATAAACCAGTAAGGCGCCGTAGTCGGCGATGAACGAGCGAGCGCGAAGAAAATGTATGGTGAATATCAACTTCATCGGGCAAGTAGCTTCTGAGATACAAAAAGGGTGCGCACGTGCAGAAGCACCCCACCCCTGACTTGTGGGGAAAATGGCGGCTGAGAGGTCCCTAACCACGCACAGAAATTGAACACAATCGGCTCAGCCGTTCCTGATATATAAAATAGGGGTGTGCACGTGCAGAGGCACCCCACCCTTGACTTGTGGGAAAGTGGGCGGCTGAGAGGTCCCTAACCACGCACCAAATTTGAACACAATCGGCTAAGCCATTCCTGCGATATAGAATAGGGGTACGCACGTGCGCACGTGCAGAGGCACCCCATCCCTGACTTGTGGGAAAGCGGCGGCTGAGGAGAGAGGGAACTATAATTGACAGAGACTGAGTCTGACTGAGTCTACGAAACGTATGTCGTGAGTTTGTCTCTACAAAGTTATCAGTTTCACGCCAAACGTCGATGGAAACAGCATTTTTATCCATCATAAATATGCAGTGATGAAATTTCCATGTCCACGAAGGATATTATATTTGTCCAATTTGGCCTTGGAACCTGAAGCGACGCAGCGTCGATGAGTAAGTGATCAGTGATCAGTGCGTTGATGCATACACCTCAGTACGTGCCTAGTGAACATACACCTCAGTACGTGCCTAGTGAACATACACCTCAGTACGTGCCTAGTGAACATACACCTCAGTACGTGCCTAGTGAACATACACCTCAGTACGTGCCTAGTGAACATACACCTCAGTACGTGCCTAGTGAACATACACCTCAGTACGTGCCTAGTGAACATACACCTCAGTACGTGCCTAGTGAACAGGAGTGGAATCTTGCAGGATTCCTGTAGTTTCGTACGTGCCACGAAAACACGTCGGCCAGGGTTTCAATTGACGATGTATGTGTGATTACTCACTATATCGACCTCTGTCTCTCTGTCGCAATATTGTAGCGCAGCTCATTTGATTAAACGCAATTCAAACAAGGGCCCAGATTGATATCAAAAGCTTTAGGCATTCTGCAGAATCCCTGACATTTTGTTGGACAATCTGCAGAATGCCTGACCGGCCGGGCATTCTGCAGATTGCCTAGACATTTTGCAGAATGCCTCGTTCTTCACATTGCATGTAACACACACACACACACACACACACACACACACACACACACACACACACACACACACACACGCACGCACGCACGCACGCACGCACGCACGCACGCACGCACGCACGCACGCACGCACGCACGCACGCACGCACGCACGCACGCACGCACGCACGCACGCACGCACGCACGCACGCACGCACACACACACACACACACACACACACACACACACACACACACACACACACACACACACACCCTCACACACACACACACATATATATATATATATATATATATATATATATATATATATATATATATATATATATATATATATATATATATATATAAAAATATATACAAATCTTGATTAACAATGGCCATAATCATCAATGAACATTGGCTGTTCATTCATTACATCTAATGTACTTCACATTAAATAAGACCCGCATGAGTTCAACTTCGGGAAAGTTTAATGCACAGCCAAACTGCTATATCAGCCCCCGAGAGAAGGTTCTCCTTCCTGCTATCAGCCCCCGAGAGAAGGTTCTCCGAATCTCGGCACTCGGCAGGTGAGTGGGGCCGGGAGTGTGTGCCGAGCCACGCCGGCCTCTGGCTCCGGCCATGGCGCCGCGCGTGCCGAGTTCTCCGAATCTCGGCACTCGGCAGGTGAGTGGGGCCGGGAGTGTGTGCCGAGCCACGCCGGCCTCTGGCTCCGGCCATGGCGCCGCGCCGCCGTCTTGACTCGGACTCTGACTGACTCGGACTCTGACTTGACTCGGAGTCGGCGCGCGCGCGTCATTGTCTGCCCGGTGGGACCCGTTGTCAATCACGGCGGATGGCCATCAACTCGGACGGCCGCCTCACGTCGATCGCCCCACATCGGCCGCCAGATAGATGACACTATTCAGCTGAGCGAGGTGCGCGCTCCGCGGAAACGGTGTCCCTCGCCGGCCATCCCGCGCCAGGGCTGTGACAAAGTTGGAGCCTGAAGGTGAGTGGCGCTCGTTCACGGTTCAGCTTTACCTCACTGGAGTTCAATACCGGGCCAGACCGATAGACTTCGACGCTTGGGCTGTATTCACGCTCGCCAGTGTAGGGGGGGGGGGGGGGGCACCTCACTCGGTTTTTCGAGAATAATTCACGTATTTATCAACCGATTATGATACAACTTTCAGTACCCTACTTTTGAACAATGACACATATTCTGAATTTAACTTCTACCCCGCATGACCCGTGACCTATGACCTGTTTCTCAAGGTCATGTCAGGCCCAACTGGCGTACCGTAGTATGGATGTTTGTAACTGGTGCAGTTTCCGAGCGTTTGTTGCTCAGGAGCCGATATCCAGTATGCACAGGTGTTACACACACACCGTCACGTGACACTTATGGCTTCCACTAAGATAGTGACCTCCGATCACCCTGAGATTACCTTTTTTTGGCTTCTGGCAGTTTCTAGGACATTTTGTGACGCTGATTTCAAATGTGGCATCGATTTTACATTATTATATGTTCCAATGGGGTCATTCTCTTTCACAGGTAAATCGAGGTCACTCACCTCAGATGACCTGATATGACCTTTTTTGGAATTTTGTAATTTTTAGGACTTTTTGTGATGCTGATTTCAAATTTAGCACCCATTTTGCATAATGATATGCTCATTCACGATGCTAGCTCGATACAATTTCATTTCTACGCATTTACGATTTTGAGGACATCCGGGTCAGAGGTCACCAATGATCCAGGACCTTAAAATCGAGTACCAACCGCTTCCTCTCGTCACAAGCAACACGCTCGTTTTTTTTAATTGAAGCTCTAGCTCAATTAGGGTCGAAACGCCAGGGGGTCGTATCACCCCCCCCCCCCCCCTACACGGTCACGAAGTGATCTTGCCCTACACTGGCGAGGGTCAACCCGCGCCCCGCTGGGGTCTCCAGCGGAACGCGCCCCGCTGGGGGGGGGGGATTTTACCCCCCGTATCTTCCGAACCAATGACCGCAGCAGGACGCGCAAGGCGGCGATCGAAAGCTCTCAAGGAGGCGAATATATTGCATACCCGGAATTGTTAAAGGGAATGTTTCACCTTTCTGAAAGTTGTCAAATATACGCTGGTTGTAGTCGACAATATGAAATAAGTGCTGCTGAAAACGATGGTGATATTTCTTATCTCGAAAAGTCACTTAACTTTATACAAATTAAGGTTTTAAATTTGGGATGACGCATTATTGAGCTATAGACCGCCGCTGATTCGCTGACAAAGTGGGATTGGCTGGCAATGTGTCTGTCAGCCAATCAGCGGCGGGACTAGCTTAGACTCCATTTTGCAAATAAGAAATTAAATTTCTTAAAAACGGCTAAGTTTTGGGGAAAATGACCTTGGTATTTTCGACATGTCAACAACGGCCAAAGATAATGGCTATCTCAGTTTAAAACCAATACAAAGGTGAAACATTCCCTTTAAAATAAGGTCACATGTCAGGTCAGATCAGGTCAAAGGCCAAAATTCAGGTTTTTGAGTTTTTGGGCCCTACTTTCCATCCAAAGCCTTATATTGCGACTATTATCGCACAAGGTGCTCTCAAAGGTATAATGCATTTCCCGTATAAGCGAAAGTGAATTTGTAAGCAAAGGTCAAGATCAAGGTCAGGTCACAGGTCTACGAAAGCCATGCGACACATGTTGTATGGGTTATTTTACACGTATAATTCGATAGTAGCAGCCATTGTCACAGCCTGACCCCATATAATGGCCCTCGGGTCAAGGTCAGGTCACACCAACGACACAATTTGAAATTGATTAATCTAAATACAAAAGGCATGTTTCTAGACCAGCTTTGTCTCCAAATACGGCGGTGGTATTTATTTGTTTGTATCTTGTCACTAAAAGCCCCAAAACGTCACTTAAAAAAATGACGTCATGAGTTACTTATACTTAAGGAGCCATAAGTTAGTCAAAAATAAAGATATTGCTTTGAAATTTGGTTCGGGTATCGTCCATACTTGGTTCTCTAACATATATTCCGTTTTTTTTTATAAAATATCTTTAAAAAGAGATTTTGTGGAAATAAAAAAGAAGAAAAGTTTTCTGATTTTTTGTTTTGGGTCAAACACCCCAAATTTCGCAAATCCAAGATGGCCACTTTGAAGAGAATGTCATTTCCGTTGTTTTACGTTTTTCTTTTGCAATTTGCATCAAAATTTGATTTTCTACGAATTTGCAAACATTTATCGTTTTTCCACCAAAAATGGCATGACATGACGGCATTGAAACGTCATTATCTTCCAAAGTGCTACCTCGATTTCAGTAAAATTTTGTGAGAAGACGTAGAATTTATGCAGCATAAGGTAATGAAAGTTTGACGTTGTTATCGCTCATAGTTTTCAAGTTATTGAGAAAATCCGGGAGGGGTACAATTTAACCCCAGCGGGGCGCGGGTTAAAGGGACACTCCCACCTTAACATTAGTTTTGAGTTGAGATAGCCATGTTGTTGGATTTGCATTGAAATTAAGTAGGGTAGCAGTTAAAACAACTCCATAGGTCTAATCGAAAAGAAATTCGAGGTTGGTCTCGACAATTGTAACGAATAAACCTCATGTGTATTTGAACAAGGGCTTAAAGCCGATGACGTCACCTCTCTTTACCAAATGGTGATGATAGTCGACTTGTTTTAAGGTGAACCTTGGAGATATTTGCTACGTTTCAATGGTTTGGTAGTTGGTTTGTTTTGTATTCAAAGCGCCAGATTTGTCTCGAAATAATTGTGCCCATACTTTGGCAGCGTAAATGATTTCTGTGTAGCTCTCTAGAGCTCAATATGACGTTATCAACCCACATATTCAAACTTAACTTCTTATGAAATTGAGCACTGTTTGCGAGAAACAAATGTCATAATCGTGTTCGGCAGCAATTACTTCATATTTTGCACCGCAAGCGGCGTACATTTGACAACTTTTGGGAAGGTGGGACAGTCCCTTTAAGCTGCAAAGTAGATACAGCCTCATTACAGTACCGGGTGAATGCAATTCAAGCGGTCTGAATAACAATCTATACATTGCCTCGGTAACAGTCACAGCGGTCTGAATAACAATCTATACATTGACTCGGTATACGGTGCCTCGGTCACACGCTGAGCGCCGTTGACGCAATTTGCAATGGAACAGAACATCATTGGATGGCCTGAAGAGGGCATCCCGTGTTGACATTAAACCCGACGTGACGTGATGTTGTACGTTAATGGAACCTCATCATGCAGACACGAACCTCATCATGTAGACACGCGCCTCATCATGTCATCATGTAGACACGAACCTCACATGTCATCATGTAGACACGAACCTCATCATGTCATCATGTAGACACGAACCTCACATGTCATCATGTAGACACGCGCCTCACATGTCATCATGTAGACACGAACCTCACATGTCATCATGTGGACACGAACCTCACATGTCATCATGTAGACACGAACCTCATCATGTCATCATGTAGACACGAACCTCACATGTCATCATGTGGACACGAACCTCACATGTCATCATGTAGACACGAACCTCATCATGTCATCATGTAGACACGAACCTCACATGTCATCATGTAGACACGAACCTCACATGTCATCATGTGGACACGAACCTCACATGTCATCATGTAGACACGCGCCTCACATGTCATCATGTAGACACGAACCTCACATGTCATCATGTAGACACGCGCCTCACATGTCATCATGTAGACACGCGCCTCACAAGTCATCATGTAGACACGCGCCTCACATGTCATCATGTAGACACGAACCTCACATGTCATCATGTGGACACGCGCCTCATCATGTGGACACGCGCCTCACATGTCATCATGTAGACACGCGCCTCACATGTCATCATGTAGACACGAACCTCACATGTCATCATGTGGACACGCACCTCACATGTCATCATGTAGACACGCGCCTCACATGTCATCATGTGGACACGCGCCTCATCATGTCATCATGTAGACACGAACCTCACATGTCATCATGTAGACACGAACCTCACAAGTCATCATGTAGACACGAACCTCACATGTCATCATGTAGACACGCGCCTCACATGTCATCATGTAGACACGAACCTCACATGTCATCATGTAGACACGCGCCTCATCATGTCATCATGTAGACACGCGCCTCACATGTCATCATGTGGACACGCGCCTCATCATGTCATCATGTGGACACGCACCTCACATGTCATCATGCAGACACGAACCTCACATGTCATCATGTGGACACGAACCTCACATGTCATCATGTAGACACGAACCTCACAAGTCATCATGTAGACACGAACCTCACATGTCATCATGTAGACACGCGCCTCACATGTCATCATGTAGACACGAACCTCACATGTCATCATGTAGACACGCGCCTCATCATGCCATCATGTGGACACGCGCCTCATCATGTGGACACGCGCCTCACATGTCATCATGTCGACACGAACCTCACATGTCATCATGTCGACACGAACCTCACATGTCATCATGTAGACACGAACCTCACATGTCATCATGTAGACACGAACCTCACATGTCATCATGTGGACACGAACCTCATCATGTCATCATGTAGACACGAACCTCACATGTCATCATGTAGACACGAACCTCACATGTCATCATGTAGACACGAACCTCACATGTCATCATGTAGACACGAACCTCACATGTCATCATGTAGACACGAACCTCACATGTCATCATGTAGACACGAACCTCACATGTCATCATGTAGACACGAACCTCACATGTCATCATGTGGACACGAACCTCACAAGTCATCATGTAGACACGCGCCTCACATGTCATCATGTAGACACGAACCTCACATGTCATCATGTAGACACGCGCCTCACATGTCATCATGTAGACACGAACCTCACATGTCATCATGTAGACACGCGCCTCATCATGTGGACACGCGCCTCACATGTCATCATGTAGACACGCGCCTCACATGTCATCATGTAGACACGAACCTCACATGTCATCATGTGGACACGAACCTCACATGTCATCATGTAGACACGAACCTAATCATGTCATCATGTAGACACGAACCTCACATGTCATCATGTGGACACGAACCTCACATGTCATCATGTAGACACGAACCTCATCATGTCATCATGTAGACACGAACCTCACATGTCATCATGTAGACACGAACCTCACATGTCATCATGTGGACACGAACCTCACATGTCATCATGTAGACACGCGCCTCATCATGCCATCATGTGGACACGCGCCTCATCATGTGGACACGCGCCTCACATGTCATCATGTAGACACGCGCCTCACATGTCATCATGTAGACACGAACCTCACATGTCATCATGTGGACACGCACCTCACATGTCATCATGTAGACACGAACCTCACACGTCATCATGTGGACACGAACCTCACATGTCATCATGTAGACACGAACCTCACATGTCATCATGTAGACACGAACCTCACATGTCATCATGTAGACACGAACCTCACATGTCATCATGTAGACACGAACCTCACATGTCATCATGTAGACACGAACCTCACATGTCATCATGTGGACACGAACCTCACAAGTCATCATGCAGACACGCGCCTCACATGTCATCATGTAGACACGAACCTCACATGTCATCATGTAGACACGCGCCTCACATGTCATCATGTAGACACGAACCTCACATGTCATCATGTGGACACGAACCTCACAAGTCATCATGTAGACACGCGCCTCACATGTCATCATGTAGACACGAACCTCACATGTCATCATGTGGACACGAACCTCACATGTCATCATGTAGACACGAACCTCACACGTCATCATGTGGACACGAACCTCACATGTCATCATGTAGACACGCGCCTCACATGTCATCATGTAGACACGAACCTCACATGTCATCATGTGGACACGAACCTCACATGTCATCATGTAGACACGAACCTCACACGTTATCATGTGGACACGAACCTCACATGTCATCATGTAGACACGAACCTCACATGTCATCATGTAGACACGAACCTCACATGTCATCATGTAGACACGAACCTCACATGTCATCATGTGGACACGAACCTCACAAGTCATCATGTAGACACGCGCCTCACATGTCATCATGTAGACACGAACCTCACATGTCATCATGTAGACACGCGCCTCACATGTCATCATGTAGACACGAACCTCACATGTCATCATGTGGACACGCGCCTCATCATGTGGACACGCGCCTCACATGTCATCATGTAGACACGAACCTCACATGTCATCATGTGGACACGCGCCTCACATGTCATCATGTAGACACGAACCTCACATGTCATCATGTGGACACGCACCTCACATGTCATCATGTAGACACGAACCTCACATGTCATCATGTAGACACGCGCCTCATCATGTCATCATGTAGACACGAACCTCACATGTCATCATGTGGACACGAACCTCACACGTCATCATGTGGACACGAACCGCACATGTCATCATGTAGACACGCGCCTCACATGTCATCATGTAGACACGCACCTCACATGTCATCATGTGGACACGCGCCTCATCATGCCATCATGTGGACACGAACCTCACATGTCATCATGTAGACACGAACCTCACATGTCATCATGTAGACACGAACCTCACATGTCATCATGTAGACACGAACCTCACATGTCATCATGTAGACACGAACCTCACATGTCATCATGTAGACACGCACCTCACATGTCATCATGTAGACACGAACCTCATCATGTGGACACGCGCCTCACATGTCATCATGTAGACACGAACCTCATCATGTGGACACGCGCCTCACATGTCATCATGTAGACACGAACCTCACATGTCATCATGTAGACACGCGCCTCACATGTCATCATGTAGACACGAACCTCACATGTCATCATGTAGACACGCGCCTCACATGTCATCATGTGGACACGAACCTCACATGTCATCATGTAGACACGAACCTCACATGTCATCATGTGGACACGCACCTCACATGTCATCATGTAGACACGCGCCTCACATGTCATCATGCAGACACGAACCTCACATGTCATCATGTAGACACGCGCCTCACATGTCATCATGTAGACACGAACCTCACATGTCATCATGTAGACACGAACCTCACATGTCATCATGTAGACACGAACCTCATCATGTCATCATGTAGACACGCACCTCACATGTCATCATGTGGACACGCACCTCACATGTCATCATGTAGACACGCGCCTCACAAGTCATCATGTAGACACGCGCCTCACATGTCATCATGTAGACACGAACCTCATCATGTGGACACGCGCCTCACATGTCATCATGTAGACACGCGCCTCACAAGTCATCATGTAGACACGCGCCTCACATGTCATCATGTAGACACGCGCCTCATCATGTCATCATGTAGACACGCACCTCACATGTCATCATGTAGACACGAACCTCACATGTCATCATGTAGACACGAACCTCACATGTCATCATGTGGACACGCGCCTCATCATGTGGCCACGCGCCTCACATGTCATCATGTAGACACACGCCTCACATGTCATCATGTAGACACGAACCTCATCATGTAGACACGCGCCTCACAAGTCATCATGTAGACACGCGCCTCACATGTCATCATGTAGACACCAACCTCATCATGTGGACACGCGCCTCACATGTCATCATGTAGACACGCGCCTCACAAGTCATCATGTAGACACGCGCCTCACATGTCATCATGTAGACACGAACCTCACATGTCATCATGTGGACACGCGCCTCATCATGTGGACACGCGCCTCACATGTCATCATGTAGACACGAACCTCACATGTCATCATGTAGACACGAGCCTCACATGTCATCATGTAGGCACGAACCTCACATGTCATCATGTGGACACGAACCTCACATGCCATCATGTAGACACGAACCTCACATGTCATCATGTAGACACGCGCCTCACATGTCATCATGTAGACACGAACCTCACACGTCATCATGTAGACACGAACCTCACATGTCATCATGTAGACACGAACCTCACACGTCATCATGTGGACACGAACCTCACATGTCATCATGTAGACACGAACCTAACATGTCATCATGTAGACACGCGCCTCACATGTCATCATGTGGACACGAACCTCACATGTCATCATGTAGACACGAACCTCACATGTCATCATGTAGACACGAACCTCACATGTCATC
This sequence comes from Chirona hameri, assembly GCA_036785665.1. Taxonomy (NCBI): domain Eukaryota; kingdom Metazoa; phylum Arthropoda; class Thecostraca; order Balanomorpha; family Balanidae; genus Chirona; species Chirona hameri. Next base: position 59,381 of record JAXIVJ010006010.1, on the reverse strand, counting down.
ATGTAGACACGCGCCTCACATGTCATGTGGACACGAACCTCACATGTCATCATGTAGACACGAACCTCACGTCATCATGTAGACACGCACCTCACATGTCATCATGTAGACACGAACCTCACATGTCATCATGTAGACACGCGCCTCACATGTCATCATGTAGACACGAACCTCACATGTCATCATGTGGACACGAACCTCACATGTCATCATGTAGACACGAACCTCACATGTCATCATGTGGACACGCACCTCACATGTCATCATGTAGACACGAACCTCACATGTCATCATGTGGACACGCACCTATCATGTCATCATGTAGACACGAATCTCACATGTCATCATGTAGACACGAACCTCACATGTCATCATGTGGACACGAACCTCACATGTCATCATGTAGACACGAACCTCACATGTCATCATGTAGACACGAACCTCACATGTCATCATGTAGACACGAACCTGATCATGTCATCATGTAGACACGCGCCTCACATGTCATCATGTAGACACGAACCTCATCATGTCATCATGTAGACACGAACCTCACATGTCATCATGTAGACACGAACCTCACATGTCATCATGTAGACACGAACCTCATCATGTCATCATGTGGACACGCGCCTCATCATGTGGACACGCGCCTCATCATGTGGCCACGCGCCTCACATGTCATCATGTAGACACGCGCCTCACATGTCATCATGTAGACACGCGCCTCACAAGTCATCATGTAGACACGCGCCTCACATGTCACCATGTAGACACGCGCCTCACATGTCATCATGTGGACACGCGCCTCATCATGTGGACACGCGCCTCACATGTCATCATGTAGACACGCGCCTCATCATGTCATCATGTAGACACGAACCTCATCATGTGGACACGCGCCTCACATGTCATCATGTAGACACGCGCCTCACAAGTCATCATGTAGACACGCGCCTCACATGTCATCATGTAGACACGAACCTCACATGTCATCATGTGGACACGCGCCTCATCATGTGGACACGCGCCTCACATGTCATCATGTAGACACGCGCCTCACATGTCATCATGTAGACACGAACCTCACACGTCAGCATGTGGACACGAACCTCACAAGTCATCATGTAGACACGAACCTCACATGTCATCATGTAGACACGCGCCTCACATGTCATCATGTAGACACGCACCTCACATGTCATCATGTAGACACGAACCTCACATGTCATCATGTAGACACGCACCTCACATGTCATCATGTAGACACGAACCTCACATGTCATCATGTAGACACGCGCCTCACATGTCATCATGTAGACACGCGCCTCACATGTCATCATGTAGACACGAACCTCACATGTCATCATGTAGACACGAACCTCACATGTCATCATGTGGACACGCGCCTCATCATGTCATCATGTAGACACGAACCTCATCATGTGGACACGCGCCTCACATGTCATCATGTATACACGAACCTCACATGTCATCATGTAGACACGCACCTCACATGTCATCATGTGGACACGCACCTCACATGTCATCATGTAGACACGCGCCTCATCATGTCATCATGTAGACACGAACCTCATCATGTGGACACGCGCCTCACATGTCATCATGTAGACACGAACCTCACATGTCATCATGTGGACACGAACCTCACATGTCATCATGTAGACACGCGCCTCATCATGTCATCATGTAGACACGAACCTCATCATGTGGACACGCGCCTCACATGTCATCATGTAGACACGAACCTCACATGTCATCATGTGGACACGAACCTCACATGTCATCATGTAGACACGAACCTCACATGTCATCATGTAGACACGCACCTCACATGTCATCATGTAGACACGAACCTCACATGTCATCATGTAGACACGCACCTCACATGTCATCATGTAGACACGAACCTCACATGTCATCATGTAGACACGCGCCTCACATGTCATCATGTAGACACGCGCCTCACATGTCATCATGTAGACACGAACCTCACATGTCATCATGTAGACACGAACCACACATGTCATCATGTGGACACGAACCTCACATGTCATCATGTAGACACGCGCCTCATCATGTCATCATGTAGACACGAACCTCATCATGTGGACACGCGCCTCACATGTCATCATGTAGACACGCACCTCACATGTCATCATGTGGACACGAACCTCACATGTCATCATGTAGACACGAACCTCACATGTCATCATGTAGACACGCACCTCACATGTCATCATGTAGACACGAACCTCACATGTCATCATGTGGACACGAACCTCACATGTCATCATGTAGACACGAACCTCACATGTCATCATGTAGACACGCGCCTCACATGTCATCATGTAGACACGAACCTCACATGTCATCATGTGGACACGCGCCTCATCATGTGGACACGCGCCTCACATGTCATCATGTAGACACGAACCTCACATGTCATCATGTAGACACGAACCTCATCATGTCATCATGTAGACACGCGCCTCACATGTCATCATGTAGACACGAACCTCATCATGTCATCATGTAGACACGCGCCTCACATGTCATCATGTAGACACGCGCCTCATCATGTCATCATGTAGACACGCACCTCACATGTCATCATGTGGACACGAACCTCACATGTCATCATGTAGACACGCACCTCACATGTCATCATGTAGACACGAACCTCATCATGTCATCATGTAGACACGCGCCTCATCATGTCATCATGTAGACACGAACCTCATCATGTCATCATGTAGACACGAACCTCACATGTCATCATGTAGACACGAACCTCATGGACTGCCATGGGCCAGACAGAAAGGGGCCTCTAATCGGCCTAGCAACCCGGGAAGATGGGTAAGGCCAACCATAAGTTCCGTGTATTTGTATAAAGTCCGTTGTAAACAAATCAGACTGCGTACTGCCCGCCGTTGACACGAGGCTAGAAACCACCGACGTGCTTCGGAAATAGATTCCAGTAACCACCGCAGTTTCGACACATTCAAATTATCGTTGATTTATGCCTTAAGCTGTCGTCAGCTGAAGACGCGGACTTGAACGAGCCAAGTTCGATCATTTATCAACCATTAGACTAAACCGGGGAGGAGCTCAGGCCAGACAGCTGCGCCCTATTCACGCCAACTTTCCCCACAAATTGACTCGGTATTGGACATTGACAACGTCCCTCAACTTCCAACAAACTCGGGACAACACTGTCCATAAACTCCCACCTATATTGAGCGCACCATCCCACGCTATAGGGCGGTCAGCAAACAGAAATCCATATTCATGAACTGTCCGGGCACCTCCAATACAGAACAACGCGCTCAACATCACACAGCTCATAGAGTTGTATTGTTAGGGTTCAGTTGTGAAATTCACAGTTAGCGGCCATGTGGGTACAACAGTTGATTGTCATGCTGTGGTCCAGCCACAGGATAACCAGCCGAATCGTCGTACCTCAGCACTGCCGCAGCCCCGCGTTGGCGGCACTAAGACCTGCCTGCGCACCAGTCTCAGCCTGGCTGCCACCTGAATCGTCATACCTCAGCACTGCCGCAGCCCCGCGTTGGCGGCACTAAGACCTGCCTGCGCACCAGTCTCAGCCTGGCTGCCACCTGAATCGTCATACCTCAGCACTGCCGCAGCCCCGCGTTGGCGGCACTAAGACCTGCCTGCGCACCAGTCTCAGCCTGGCTGCCACCCGAATCGTCATACCTCAGCACTGCCGCAGCCCCGCGTTGGCGGCACTAAGACCTGCCTGCGCACCAGTCTCAGCCTGGCTGCCACCTGAATCGTCATACCTCAGCACTGCCGCAGCCCCGCGTTGGCGGCACTAAGACCTGCCTGCGCACCAGTCTCAGCCTGGCTGCCACCTGAATCGTCATACCTCAGCACTGCCGCAGCCCCCCGTTGGCGGCACTAAGACCTGCCTGCGCACCAGTCTTAGCCTGGCTGCCACCTGAATCGTCATACCTCAGCACTGCCGCAGCCCCGCGTTGGCGGCACTAAGACCTGCCTGCGCACCAGTCTAAGCCTGGCTGCCACCTGAATCGTCATACCTCAGCACTGCCGCAGCCCCGCGTTGGCGGCACTAAGACCTGCCTGCGCACCAGTCTCAGCCTGGCTGCCACCTGAATCGTCATACCTCAGCACTGCCGCAGCCCCGCGTTGGCGGCACTAAGACCTGCCTGCGCACCAGTCTCAGCCTGGCTGCCACCTGAATCGTCATACCTCAGCACTGCCGCAGCCCCGCGTTGGCGGCACTAAGACCTGCCTGCGCACCAGTCTTAGCCTGGCTGCCACCTGAATCGTCATACCTCAGCACTGCCGCAGCCCCGCGTTGGCGGCACTAAGACCTGCCTGCGCACCAGTCTCAGCCTGGCTGCCACCTGAATCCTCCCAGTCCCCGTATATCTGTTACACAGGCCGAACCACGCCACCTGAAGCCTTCCAGTCCCCGTATATCTGTTACACAGCCCGAACCAGGTCACCGCAGCCCAGCAGTGGCTACTGCCACGCACGGCAGCCGCTTCCCCGCCCGCTTCGCCTCGCCCAAAAGAAGGCGAGTGCCCGCCTCGCTTCCATCCACACTGAAAATACCGACCACCGGTGGCCATGGAGTACAGAGGTAGCAAAAATCCACCGCCATTCGCTATAACATTACGGAAACTCCTGATTTGGGGCTAGGAAAACAATACGGTGGACAAGAAATGGCAACAAATAGGAAAACAAGTAGGCAGGGGCGGAACTTTATATCTCTTTGGGAGGGTCCGAGGCCCCCCATGCTAAGCTGAGCCCCCCCATGGTGCTCCAACCCCCCAGTATTTCGAAATTTGTGCCCTTCCAAAATTTCAATGACTACTCGTTCAGGTTGTTCTGTTTTGAATTGTGCGTATTTCATTACATCAAGATGTGATTGCATCTTAGCAGCATTCCATCTTAAAAGTATACGAGCATTGCGGTTCCATCTGCGACTGCTTTTTCGATTATGATATACTGGATAAGTTGGTAGCAACGATTGTCTTCTGCTAACAAGTCCGTAGATACAAGGTTCAAGCGTTCAGGTTAGCGAATAGGGAGGGAGAGCATGAACAATCGGGGTGCTCTATTTAAATGGTATTCGGTGGAATTTGTTGTACATGTATTGTTTGCCTGGAATAGGGCTGATAGTTAATGCAGCCTTTTTGGCTCCCTGGTATTGCAATATCCTAAATATCCAACATCCGTGCTAAATGAATGTGTTTGATACGGAGGAACATCGAGGGGATCGAGTCATCAAAGGGCGTCGGGCCATCGAAGCCAGGGGGGCCTAGTGGGTCATGGCCCCTCCAGGAGGTTAACCGAGGTCGGCCTGAGAGGGTCCTTGGTTGACCTGATGAGCCCTTTGTCAGCCTGAGCGGGCCTCGATGGGCCTGGAGGGGGAGCTCGGTCGGCTTGAGGGGGCACTCCGTCGACTTGACTGCAAGGGCGCAGCCAGGGGTGCTATGAGGGCTGAAGCACCCCCCTCCCCGTCGCGGCTCAGAGGGGCCCATCTCCGGTCTGAAAGGGTCCCATCGTGGACTCAGAAAGGGCCATTTCAGGCCTGACAAAACCCAATTTAGCCTCAGAACCAGTGGGATCGTGGTCTCAAATGGAATGGGATTATTATTATTATTATTATTATTATTATTATTATTATTATTATTATTATTATTATTTTTTTTGGGGGGGGGGGCATCAGCCAATGCTAAGGGGTCCACTTCATTTAGCCCCCCCCCCCCGTCGCAAAATCCTGGCTGCGCCCCTGGACGTGAGGGAGTCCTTCGTCCGCCTGAGGGGGTCCCAGTCGGCCTGGAGAGCCATTGTTCGGCCTGGGGGTTCCCCTGCCGGCCTGAGGGGGCCCCCGTCGGCCTAGTCGGCATCAGGGATCCTTTGCCGGCCTAAGGGAGCCTCTGTCGACCTGGAGGCGGCCTCAGTCGGCCTGGATGGGAACTCGGTCGGCCTGAGGGGCCCTAGATCGGCTTGAGGGAACTTCGGCCGGCTTGGGCAGCCAGAGGAACTTTTGTTGGGCCCAAGGGGCTCTTTGTCGGCCTGAGGGGGCCTCAGTCGGCCTGAGGGGCCTTAGTCGGTTTGAGAGGGTCGGCCTGAGGGCTCTCGGTCGGCCTGGAGGGTAACTTGGTCGGTCTGAGAGGACCCTCGGTCGACTTGAGGGCCTCTGAGGGCCTCAGTCGGCTTTAGTGAACCTCGATCGGCTTCAGGGGCCCTTAGTCGGCATGGGGAGTCCTTGTTCGGCCTCAGTGCCAATCGGCTGGCTTGAAGGGTCTATGGACTGAGAGCCCGTCTGTCGGCCTGAGTGGCCCTCGGTATGCCTGAGGGAACCTCGGTCGGCGTGAAGGGGCCCTGAGTGAGCCCGAGGGACCCTCGGTTGGCCTGAGGAACCCTCGGTCGGCCTGAGTGGCTCTCGTTCGGCCTGAGGGCCTTGCAAGAGCTTTTTCGGTCCGATGGGCCCTTGGTCGGCCTGGGGGGCTCTCGGGCGGTCTGAAGGGGCCCTCAGTTTGCCTGACGGGTCCCCAAACGTTCTTAGGGGCTCCCAGCTCCCAGTCGGCATGAAGGGCCCTCGGTTGGCTTGAGGAGCCCTTGGTCGACTTGAGGTCCTTCTTCGGCCTGAGGGGCCTTCGGTCAGCTTGAGGAGGCTCTCGGTCGGCCTGAGGGGCCCTTAGTCGGCGTGAGTGGCCCTCGTTCGGCCTGAGGGCCTTGCAAGAGCTTTTTCGGTCCGATGGGCCCTTGGTCGGCCTGGGGGGCTCTCGGGCGGTCTGAAGGGGCCCTCAGTTTGCCTGACGGGTCCCCAAACGCTCTTAGGGGCTCCCAGCTCCCAGTCGGCATGAAGGGCCCTCGGTTGGCTTGAGGAGCCCTTGGTCGACTTGAAGTCCTTCTTCAGCCTGAGGGGCCTTCGGTCAGCTTGAGGAGGCTCTCGGTCGGCCTGAGGGGCCCTTAGTCGGCGTGAGTGGCCCTCCGTCGGCCTGTAGGGATCCCTTAGTGTGCCTGTGGGGCTCTTCTGTCGGCCTTAGAGGGCTCTCGGTCGACTTGAGGGGGCATCGGTAGGCTCGAGTGGCGCTTGCCATTTGTCGAAATTGTGTTGCTGTCCTTTAAAAACGACAAATAAATATGACCGAAATATCAATATCAGTTAACTAGTAATTGTTCAATTTTATGGGCTGAAATATATAGAAATTGTGGGAATTTTTTGGTATTTTTTCCTGCATGAAACAGACAAAACGGCTCCATAGCATAATTATAATAATTGTAATAGTTTATAATACGTGTAATATATATATATATATATATATATATATATATATATATATATATATATATATATATATATAAAAATATATATATATATATATATATATATATATATATATATATATATATATATATATATATATATATATGTATATATATACATATATATATATATATATATATATATATATATATATATATATATATATATATATATATATATATATATATATATATATATATATATATATATATATATATATATATATATATATATATATATATATATATATTATATATATATAATGTATATATACATATATATATATATATATATATATATATATATATATATATATATATATATATATATATATATATATATATATATATATATATATATATATATATATATATATATATATATATATATATATATATATATATATATATATATATATATATATATATATATATATATATATATATATATATATATATATATATATATATATATATATATATATATATATATATATATATATATATATATATATATATATATATATATATATATATATATATATATATATATATATATACTAGTATTGGACATTTAATTTCAATTTGAGCATTCGGCCGTTGCCACCGCTCCCCTCCCCTAAACCAATTGCATAAAGTTCCACCACTGCAAGTAGGTATTTTCTGATACGAAGATTCCTAGAATCCACCTTTTGATGAGCGAATGCCTTCTATACGTTGTTTTGCAAACCATGCAATCCAATGTTTCCTTAATGGTGCAGCAGTGTTTTGTCGAGTTGTTCACCCCTGCGGCGGCCAGTGGCTTATACACGGAGATACGCTGATGCCTTCGTAACGCAGCCAGATGTTGTTCACACGTCGCGACCATAGCGTCCTGGCGGTGATACTGAACCTGCCTTTCTCTGAGTGCACCGGCAGACAGAGCAGGCTCGGACAGTCGGGGACTGTTTTAGCGAGTTTGTCTCCCGAAGTGTAACATCTCTGTCCGCTATTCGAATAATTCCTAAACGTATTATGTTTATTATTAAGTTAAAAGTGGCACACTCGGAGGCCGGAGCAAGACGTTCATTACAGAGTTTATGTTCACAGCAGCAAAACAAGATGATCTAAAAACGAGTATACACCATCTAATGCTGACAATAAGAGATCGCACACATATTTTGTTGCTGGTAGACGGAGATTAAAGTAAGCTATTTCTTTTTTCCTTATTCTGGATATTCGTGTGGCCTTCAGGAATCGGGTCGTTTGTTTGGGGATGCGTATTTCGGACACGATTCAAGTCAGAAGGGACAGGTGAGGGACAGGCTGGTAACACAGATAAGGAAAGACCTAAACTGATCGACAATACTCAAAACCAATGCTATGTAAACATTACAATACAAATATATAAAGACGCTGTGATTGCAAATTATCGCAATACGATTAATTGTATATCATGCTTTCAGAACCTAAACTAAATGTCTCACGCATTTCTAGCACGCAGTATGGCCAGATTAACTTCCGCACTAGAACATAGTAGCATGGTCATTGGTCACACGGTGACATAGCGGAGCACCCACGGCGATATAGCGGCGACATAGCGGAGAGGCCACGGCGATACAGCGGAGAGGCCACGGCGGCATAGCGGAGAGGCCACGGCGGCATAGCGGAGAGGCCACGGCGGCATAGCGGAGAGGCCACGGCAGCATAGCGGAGAGGCCACGGCGGCATAGCGGAGAGGCCACGGCGATATAGCGGAGAGGCCACGGCGATACAGCGGAGAGGCCACGGCGGCATAGCGGAGAGGCCACGGCGGCATAGCGGAGAGGCCACGGCGATATAGCGGAGAGGCCAATGCGATACAGCGGAGAGGCCACGGCGATACAGCGGAGAGGCCACGACGATACAGCGGAGAGGCCACGGCGGCATAGCGGAGAGGCCACGGCGGCATAGCGGAGAGGCCACGGCGGCATAGCGGAGAGGCCACGGCGATATAGCGGAGAGGCCAATGCGATACAGCGGAGAGGCCACGGCGATATAGCGGAGAGGCCACGGCGGCATAGCGGAGAGGCCACGGCGGCATAGCGGAGAGGCCACGGCGGCATAGCGGAGAGGCCACGGCGATATAGCGGAGAGGCCAATGCGATACAGCGGAGAGGCCACGGCGATACAGCGGAGAGGCCACGGCGATATAGCGGAGAGGCCAAGGCGATACAGCGGAGAGGCCACGGCGATACAGCGGAGAGACCACGGCGGCATAGCGGAGAGGCCACGGCGGCATAGCGGAAAGGCCACGGCGATACAGCGGAGAGGCCACGGTGATACAGCGGAGAGGCCACGGCGGCATAGCGGAGAGGCCACGGCGGCATAGCGGAGAGGTCACGGCGATACAGCGGAGAGGCCACGGCGATATAGCGGAGAGGCCAAGGCGATACAGCGGAGAGGCCAAGGCGATACAGCGGAGAGGCCAAGGCGATATAGCGGAGAGGCCACAACGATATAGCGGAGAGGCCACAACGATATAGCGGAGAGGCCACAACGATATAGCGGAGAGGCCACGGCGATACAGCGGAGAGGCCACAACGATATAGCGGAGAGGCCACGGCGATACAGCGGAGAGGCCAAGGCGATATAGCGGAGAGGCCACGGCGATATAGCGGAGAGGCCACGGCGATATAGCGGAGAGGCCACGAAGACATGGCGGCGACATAGCTGCGCGGCGAGGCGAGGCAAGGCAGCGCGGCGAGGCGAGGCAAGGCGGCGCGGCGAGGCGCGGCAAGACGGCGCGGCGAGGCGAGGCAAGGCGGCGCGGCGAGGCGCGGCAAGGCGGCGCGGCGAGGCGAGGCAAGGCGGCGCGGCGAGGCGAGGCAAGGCGGCGCGGCGAGGCGCGGCAAGGCGGCGCGGCGAGGCGCGGCAAGGCAGCGCGGCAAGGCAGCGCGGCAAGGCGGCGCGGCGAGGCGAGGCGAGGCGGCGCGGCGAGGCGCGGCAAGGCGGCGCGGCGAGGCGCGGCAAGGCGGCGCGGCGAGGCGCGGCAAGGCGGCGCGGCGAGGCGAGGCAAGGCAGCGCGGCGAGGCGAGGCAAGGCGGCGCGGCGAGGCGAGGCGAGGCAAGGCGGCGCGGCGAGGCGAGGCGAGGCGAGGCGGCGCGGCGAGGCGCGGAAAGGCGGCGCGGCGAGGCGCGGCAAGGCGGCGCGGCGAGGCGCGGCAAGGCAGCGCGGCGCGGCGAGGCAAGGCGGCGCGGCGAGGCGGCGCGGCGAGGCGGCGCGGCGAGGCGGCGCGGCGAGGCGCGGCAAGGCGGCGCGGCGAGGCGCGGCAAGGCAGCGCGGCGAGGCGCGGCGAGGCGGCGCGGCGCGGCGAGGCAAGGCGGCGCGGCGAGGCGAGGCGAGGCGAGGCGAGGCGGCGCGGCGAGGCGAGGCGAGGCGGCGAGGCGCGGCAAGGCGGCGCGGCGAGGCGAGGCGAGGCGGCGCGGCGAGGCGCGGCAAGGCGGCGCGGCGAAGCAAACGTAGCGACAGATAAACACCCGCCCCATCGATTCCGATTCCATCCAGAGCCTGTCACGCCGTCTCCCCGGTCACTATGAACGTCACCGTTCGCCAGGAGGGGATAACCACGCACCAGCCGCAGACGTGGCGCGACGCGGCACAACAACACCTCAAGAAGTAGTCAATTAAGAGGTGCAGCCGCCCATCAAGCGAACTTGCCCAAAAAAACGGGCTCCTCTAGCCGCAGGAAACCGCTCCTTATAGGAACGGGAGGCCTCTCGAGACAGCGTGAGGCCTCTTAAGGCGGCAGGAGGCATATTACAGCAAGGTCTCTCGAGGTAGCAAGAAACCTCTCTGGGCAGTTCCAGGACTCTGGCGGATAGTATTGGTTCACGGCCCACACACGATGGCAGATAGTATTGGTTCACGGCCCACACAGGCTGGGGGATAGTATTGGCCCACACAGGCTGGGGGATAGTATTGGCGCACACAGGCTGGGGGATAGTATTGACCCACATACGCTGGGGGATAGTATTGGCCCACATACGCTGGGGGATAGTATTGGCCCACATACGCTGGGGGATAGTATTGGCCCACATACGCTGGGAGATAGTATTGGCCCACATACGCTGGGGGATAGTATTGGCCCACACACGCTGGGGGATAGTATTGGCCCACACACGCTGGGGGATAGTATTGGCCCACATACGCTGGGGGATAGTATTGGCCCACATACGCTGGGGGATAGTATTGGCGCCCACAGGCTGGGGGATAGTATTGACCCACATACGCTGGGGGATAGTATTGGCCCACATACGCTGGGGGATAGTATTGGCCCACATACGCTGGGGGATAGTATTGGCCCACATACGCTGGGGGATAGTATTGGCCCACACACGCTGGGGGATAGTATTGGTTCACACAGGCTGGGGGATAGTAATGACCCACATACGCTGGGGGATAGTATTGGCCCACATACGCTGGGGGATAGTATTGGCCCACATACGCTGGGGATAGTATTGGTTCACAGAGGCTGGGGGATAGTATTGGCCCACACACGCTGGGGGATAGTATTGGCCCACACAGGCTGGGGGATAGTATTGGCGCACACAGGCTGGGGGATAGTATTGGCCCACATACGCTGGGGATAGTATTGGCCCACATACGCTGGGGGATAGTATTGGCCCACATACGCTGGGGGATAGTATTGGCCCACATACGCTGGGGATAGTATTGGCCCACATACGCGGGGGGATAGTATTGGCCCACATACGCTGGGGGATAGTATTGGCCCACATACGCTGGGGGATAGTATTGGTTCACACAGGCTAGGGGATAGTATTGGCCCACATACGCTGGGGGATAGTATTGGCCCACATACGCTGGGGGATAGTACTGGCCCACATACGCTGGGGGATAGTATTGGCCCACATACGCTGGGGGATAGTATTGGCCCACATACGCTGGGGATAGTATTGGCCCACATACGCTGGGGGATAGTATTGGCCCACATACGCTGGGGGATAGTATTGGCCCACATACGCTGGGGGATAGTATTGGTTCACACAGGCTGGGGGATAGTATTGGCCCACATACGCTGGGGGATAGTATTGGCCCACATACGCTGGGGGATAGTATTGGTTCACACAGGCTGGGGGATAGTATTGGCCCACATACGCTGGGGATAGTATTGGCCCACATACGCTGGGGGATAGTATTGGCCCACATACGCTGGGGATAGTATTGGCCCACATACGCTGGGGGATAGTATTGGTTCACACAGGCTGGGGGATAGTATTGGCCCACATACGCTGGGGGATAGTATTGGCCCACATACGCTGGGGGATAGTATTGGCCCACATACGCTGGGGTATAGTACTGGCCCACAGTCACCGACCAGTGGGTGGCGAGCGACGGTGAGCTTCCGCGACAGTTTTCCCCTAACGGCTTCCTTCCGCAGCTACCGGTCAGCATCGCTCCAACCGGCACCTCAGCATAGCAGCGTAGGTACGCACTGACCTCACAGGTCACCTCAGCACAGCAGCGTAGGTACGCACTGACCTCACAGGTCACCCAACACAGCAGCGTAGGTACGCACTGACCTCACAGGTCACCTCAGCACAGCAGCGTAGGTACGCACTGACCTCACAGGTCACCTCAGCACAGCAGCGTAGGTACGCACTGACCTCACAGGTCACCCAACACAGCAGCGTAGGTACGCACTGACCTCACAGGTCACCAAACACAGCAACGTAGGTACGCACTGACCTCACAGGTCACCTCAGCACAGCAGCGTAGGTACGCACTGACCTCACAGGTCACCCAACACAGCAGCGTAGGTACGCACTGACCTCACAGGTCACCTAACACAGCAGCGTAGGTACGCACTGACCTCACAGGTCACCCAGCACAGCAACGTAGGTACGCACTGACCTCACAGGTCACCCAACACAGCAACGTAGGTACGCACTGACCTCACAGGTCACCCAACACGAGAACAAAAACAAACGTGCAGTGCCGTTGTAGGAGATGGTACATTGAGGCAATCATAGATCAGCCGATATCGTAAAAGCAGGACTTTCAAGCCGAAAGAGCAAAGTCAAATAAACAACTGAACAAAGTACAAAATTGCATAGCTATGACACATAATTCGTAGTCAAACGTCTAATTAAGGACTGGCTAAACAATATTTCGGTGCAAAATAAACAAAATAAATGCAATTAAGTTTTCGTGAACCCATCAACCCCCGAAAATGCCCTAAACACTCATCAAAATCTTGAGGGTTAAGCACCGAACCTTTAAACGTAGATCCCAGTGGTTTTAAGCATAATCCCAATTTCAAAATGCAAGTGTCTTTCTAATCTGAAAAGACTCGGTGACTTGTAACAATTAAGTTAAACACAAACATTCGGGGAGGGGCGAATGAGCTAAGTTAAAGCCACAGTACTCCGCTAGTATACCGCAGTGGGGGCGCTAGCTAAGAATCGCGACATAAATGGCAGAGCACAGCGCCTCCGTCATTCGAGAGTGAAGAGCAATCTTCGATCGGGCTCGCGACGCCACTGGAAAACTGACGTCCACACCCTCCTTCCCCAACTGTTGGAGGCTGGGACAGCTCTGGAGATGAACACTCAACCACCAGCTGCTGTCATTAAGGGCAAGCCACGTCCAATGCGCTGACATTGCCTGCAATGATGGGCCAGCCAGCTGAGACAACGGGCAACGGGCTGGCCGACACTTCATAGCCTCCCATTTCATTCAAACGGGCCAATTTAAGCCAGATGGCGCACTGCACTGCCGACGGTCGTCGCCCCATCTGCTATCAGACAATGGCCCAGAAGATAGGTCGGCACGTACCAAGTAACCATTCATAACCCGCCCCGAGCCGCCGAGACAATGAGACGGCGGCGTGAGCAGTGACAATTTCCGGGAGGAGCTGCGGCGTCGTCTGACCACAGAACACTCACTGTGACAGGCAGCTGATATAAAGGCGTCTTCGTCTGACCACAGCACACTCACTGTGACAGGCAGCTGATATAAAGGCGGCGTCGTCTGACCACAGAACACTCACTGTGACAGACAGATGATATAAAGGCGGCGTCGTCTGACCACAGCACACTCACTGTGACAGGCAGCTGATATAAAGGCGGCGTCGTCTGACCACAGCACACTCACTGTGACAGGCAGCTGATATAAAGGCGGCGTCGTCTGACCACAGAACACTCACTGTGACAGGCAGATGATATAAAGGCGGCGTCGTCTGACCACAGCACACTCACTGTGACAGGCAGCTGATATAAAGGCTGCGTCGTCTGACCACAGAACACTCACTGTGACAGGCAGCTGATATAAAGGCGGCGTCGTCTGACCACAGAACACTCACTGTGACAGGCAGCTGATATAAAGGCGGCGTCGTCTGACCACAGCACACTCACTGTGACAGGTAGCTGATATAAAGGCGGCGTCGTCTGACCACAGCACACTCACTGTGACAGGTAGCTGATATAAAGGCGGCGGCGTCTGACCACAGCACACTCACTGTGACAGGCAGATGATATAAAGGCGGCGTCGTCTGACCACAGCACACTCACTGTGACAGGCAGCTGATATAAAGGCGAACCTGCAGCTCGACCACACCGGCTCCCTGTCCCGACAGTGGCCAGCTAGGTAGTTACACACAGCTAGGTAGTTACAACACAAACAGAAACAATGCGGCCGGATGACCAGTCTCGTAAGCGGGCCTTACCAGAGCAGCCGAACCAATGAGCGGCGCAATGCGACACGGTTTGCATCCACTCGTCATCGCTGGGAAGGTAGATAGAAGTGGTTTATAATGCTGTCCATCCGCTCATCATCGCTGGGAGGGTAGATAGAAGTGGTTTATAATGCTGTCCATCCGCTCATCATCGCTGGGAAGGTAGATAGAAGTGGTTTATAATGCTGTCCATCCACTCGTCATCGCTGGGAAGGTAGACAGAAGTGGTTATAATGCTGTCCATCCACTCGTCATCGCTGGGAAGGTAGATAGAAGTGGTTTATAATGCTGTCCATCCACTCATCATCGCTGGGAAGGTAGATAGAAGTGGTTTATAATGCTGTCCATCCACTCATCATCGCTGGGAAGGTAGATAGAAGTGGTTTATAATGCTGTCCATCCACTCGTCATCGCTGGGAAGGTAGACAGAAGTGGTTTATAATGCTGTCCATCCACTCGTCATCGCTGGGAAGGTAGATAGAAGTGGTTTATAATGCTGTCCATCCACTCATCATCGCTGGGAAGGTAGATAGAAGTGGTTTATAATGCTGTCCATCCACTCGTCATCGCTGGGAAGGTAGACAGAAGTGGTTTATAATGCTGTCCATCCACTCGTCATCGCTGGGAAGGTAGATAGAAGTGGTTTATAATGCTGTCCATCCACTCATCATCGCTGGGAAGGTAGATAGAAGTGGTTTATAATGCTGTCCATCCACTCGTCATCGCTGGGAAGGTAGACAGAAGTGGTTTATAATGCTGTCCATCCACTCGTCATCGCTGGGAAGGTAGACAGAAGTGGTTTATAATGCTGTCCATCCACTCGTCATCGCTGGGAAGGTAGATAGAAGTGGTTTATAATGCTGTCCATCCACTCGTCATCGCTGGGAAGGTAGATAGAAGTGGTTTATAATGCTGTCCATCCACTCATCATCGCTGGGAAGGTAGATAGAAGTGGTTTATAATGCTGTCCATCCACTCGTCATCGCTGGGAAGGTAGATAGAAGTGGTTTATAATGCTGTCCATCCACTCATCATCGCTGGGAAGGTAGATAGAAGTGGTTTATAATGCTGTCCATCCACTCGTCATCGCTGGGAAGGTAGATAGAAGTGGTTTATAATGCTGTCCATCCACTCGTCATCGCTGGGAAGGTAGACAGAAGTGGTTTATAATGCTGTCCATCCACTCATCATCGCTGGGAAGGTAGATAGAAGTGGTTTATAATGCTGGCGCAGCTTTTCGGAGCGGTAGATATAGAGTTCAGCACCCAGCTCTCTTATTCACCCTTTTCCCATCTAGCCACAACTATATGGACAAGCTGTTCTATTTCAGCTGGCCGCTTCCAGCACAAAGTGCCAGCCGCTGCTCTCTCCGGTAGAGCAGCACAAACACAGCGGCTGATAACATGCCGTTTGTCGGCGGCGGCGGCGGCGGTGGCGGCGGCTGGCCAGCGGAGCCGGCCGGCCAGCGTCGGGAGCACCGGCATTGACATGCAGCCAATAGGATGCGCTACACCAATACCGACTTATCTGGTGCAAATTGCATTCTAACGGCATCTTGTGGCTTTGGAATACCAAATAATGTTGCTCTTTGCTCTTAAATCTTGAAGAAGTCGTAGCGCCGGTCCAGTATACCATACCGAATTCATGCTTTAGCCACCGTCAACTTTTGCCTGCAAAATCGCTGGTGCCCAATGCCCATGCGCTTATATGCCTGCTTAAATGCCCATGCGCCCAATGCCCTTATAAGGAACTCACGATACTTGCAAGATCTCACCTCAGACCACGTTGCCAAGAAGTACCAAATCAACTCCAAAGCGTTGTAAGCAAATGCACATGTCCGATGTTCGATACCAGCTAACAAAGTTCAGCCTCCAGCACGCGCCGCCTGCGTTAAAAATACAATAACTTGAATTGAAGAGCAATCATCCAAATCGCCAGTGGCGGCTCGTCATATGAGGCAACTGAGGCCGGGCCTCACCTATTATTCAGGAAGAATGTTCTTTGAAATATGCATTGGTTGCAATAGAAAAAAGATGTGTGAGTGATTCCCATTCTGCACAACGCAGTGCATTTTATTATGGCATATCACCGAATTTCTCCGGCTCTTCCATCCACCCGCCAGCCACCGTTTACCATACTACAGCAAACCACTATGAGCCGACTGAGGCCCGGCCGGCCTGCCGCCTCACCCCGTTCAGCCTATCTACTGAGGCACCAGCGGGCGAACGCCGCTCAGCAGACGCTGCCGCGCCGTGTCGACCAATGGTAGCCATCTGAGGCACGGATGTTTTGGGCCTCAAAGCGATTATTCGGCTCCTAGGAGTCGTAGCGACGGAAATCAAAGTTCATGAACAAGAAAACATGTTGATCTATCGATCTGGCCACATTTTTGTTTCAAACCTATCATCTATTATCCATATTATGATATAGTATTATCGTACCGCAGTCTGCTAGCGTCGGCGGCGGTCAGACCGTTGGCGGCCGAGTCACGGTTCGTTGGAAGGTGTCGGAGGGCTCAAAAGATGAGTCATCCCATTCGAAAGCTTACCTCATGAGGATCTCAGATATATAATATTCTTGAAATCTGTCGTTTCTTTTTGCAAATGCCATTTTTGTCGAAATCTCGGAACTTTTCGGATGACCGATGCTGCCGCTTACGTTAGGGCAAAGAGGCTGTCAAATGGCGTATGTGCAAACTCGTTACAGCCTGTAGAACAACCTCCAACTGCTAACTGAACGTCGTGCTGTTGATATAAGCAACAATCACCAGCGATAGTGAATCGGCCCCAATAGCTGCCGTACGGCTCACCTCCCCCGCTCCCGTGAACGCCTGATCGACCATCGCGACCCGCCCGCGCAGCGCCGGCCGCCGCCGACCCCCTCTACGGAACTGTGTTTTGGCAAAATGTGTGCGAACCTTGCGCTGGAATGTGAACTTTCGAGTTCAGATGGTCGGCCCAGTCCTCCACAAAGACATGGAGCGAGGCCCAGTAGAGACCAAGCCCAGGAAAGGGTATAAATTATCATAAGTCGCCGGGTATTTTGCATTATTTAGCCTCTAACCAGCGTGGTGTATCGCTCCCGTTCGGGGCGCGCTGCCAGACTGTGCCGACCCAGGTCAGCTGCCAGTCGACTCGTGGCCGGGCGGTGGTGGCGTGTCAGCGCGCCACCGCCGCCAACCGGTAGCCCCGCCCAGCACGCCGCGTGCGTACGGCCTCTGGTGGCGCGCCCCGAACGGGAGCGTTACACCACGCTGGTATAAATAATGCAAAATACCCGGAAACTCATGAGAATGTATGCCCTTTCCTGGGCTTGGTCTCTACTGGGCCTCGCTCCATGTCTTTGTGGAGGACTGGGCCGACCAGCTGAACTCGAAATTTCACATTCCAACGCCAGGTTCGCCCACATTTTGCCAAAACACAGTTCCGTAGAGGGGGTCGGCGGCGGCGGTCGGCGGCGGCCGGCGCTGCGCGGGCGGGGCCCGCTCGCGATGGTCGATCAGGCGTTCACGGGAGCGGGGGAGGTGAGCCGTACGGCAGCTATTGGGGGCGATTCACTATCGCTGGTGATTGTTGCTTATATCAACAGCACGACGTTCAGTTATCAGTTGGAGGTTGTTATACAGGCTGTAACGAGTTTACACATATGCCATTTGCCAGCCTATTTGCCCTAATGTAAGCGGTATTTTTCCCCCATCGGTCATCCGAAAAGTTCCGAGATTTCGACAAAAATGACATTTGCAAAAAAAAACCTCGACAGATTTCAAGAATATATATATCTGAGATCCTCATGAGGCAAGATTTCGAATGGGATGACTCATCTTTTGAGCCCTCCGACACCTTCCAACGAACCGTTGAGTAAAGCGGCAACTTTGGAATCCCCTGCAACCGTATGACGGTGTTTCCATCGAAATCCAGTGTTCTTTAGATGAGTGAATATTAATCACCATAAGGATGCAGGACATTCTTCAACATTAGGTGAAATATAACTTAATTTTAGCGGTATAATTCCTTACGGGTATGTGATGCTCCAGCAAATGTCGCAGCTCTCCCGCACGGCTGCAAATTCCAAGTTTTTTTCCCCGGAGCGGCCTAAAGCCATGTTCCGGGGGGGGGGGGGGGGGATTACTTCTGCAATTGGCCAGGCAAAGAATTACGTTAACCGGTGTATGTGAACCCGGAGAAAACAAGGGAATAGGCCATAGGGTATCTATTTTACGTTAAGTGAGTTGTTCAAAGTCAAAGCTAATGTCTATCTTACGTTAAGTATTTCGTTCAAAGTCAAAATTAAGTAAAACACGAGACACACATACATACATATTTTATTCCATCCACACATACAGACATACATACACTTGGACATATACTTGTGAAAAGGTGTTGTGTTGACGGAGCCGGGGCGCCATCATTGCAGCAACGGGAGACTGTTGCCAGTCTCCCTGGCTCCGGCACCCCGGCGAAACCTTGTTGTGGGATGTATTTAGCTGAGAGAAAAGTCCTAAATAATATAAAAAAACAGCGTCCATCGCAAAGGGGAGAAAAACCTGCGCATACAGCCAAAATTGCGCTAGGGAAAAAACCTGCTATATTTGATTAACTAAGCGTGTTTGGTAAAGAAAATCGAAGAGGAGGCTAATTAATTCCGGATAGTCGTCACCTAACAGCGTTTGAAGGTTTAATGTGATTCGATTGTGTCGCGTGTAATTAATGATTTGCTGGCGTTTGACGTTATGAACAGGGCAGTTAATGAGAAAATGTGTAATTGTATACCGTGGATAACCTGGGCAGTGTTGGCAATTTGGAGGCGGAAGCTGGTCGATAATGTAATGTGTAATTTTGGTGTGACCGAGGCGGAGGCGTGCCAATACGATTGCTTTCCCTCCGAAATTCTGATGGCTAGATTTGTAATGTTTTACCTTTGGTTTAATTGGGTGTAGGTTGAAATGCGGAGCGGCGTCCCACTCGCGCTGACGCAATATGATAAATTGTTGATGTACGTAATTTAGGACGTCTGATAGAGGGCTTGGAAGATGGTTTTCTGGAGGAGATTCTAAACTTAGTTTCGCGAGTCTGTCTGCTTCCTCGTTCCCTGGGATACCGGCGTGTCCCGGGATCCAGAGGAATTTAATTGTGGTTTGTTTGCTATATTTGCTATATTTGCTATATTTGATAAGCTGTCGAATTTGGAAGATTAACGGGTTTCTGCAGTCGCGAATCGAGGAAATGGCAGAGAACGAGGCGGACGAATCTGTGCATATAACTACTTCTTTAACCCGCGCACTGCAGGGGCTTTGCGCCGAACACGAACCACAGGGGGGGGGGGGGGGGGGGGGGGTTGATTTCCGCCCCCCCTGAGATCTCGAAAACTACGCTACGTAGCGAGAAGCGGAAAAAGGCATTTGATAGCTTGGTACATGTTCTATCGAAAGTATTTCAGTGTTCTTTTAGGTTAAGTCAAAATTGAGGTCACCAGAGGTCATCAAAGGTCAAATTTTCCAGTTTTGTTTTCCTGTTTTAGGACATCGCTCCAGTAATTCCCATATATCTCAGAAACTATGCTAGTTAGAAACAAACGGAAAAAAGCAAACGCCAGCCAGTGAAATTTACAATCGCTAAGGTGTCCTCAGATTTGATCTCAGGTCAATATTTGAGGCTCCACAGGTTAAAAAAAAACTTTTTTTTTCTAAATCGTTTTTGCTATTAACTTTTTACTTAATACAGATAACGGAAAAGTGTTTACGCCATTGTGTTTATATTGTCAAGGCGCTTCGAATGATATACATGGTGAACTTGTTAAGTCAACTTAACAATTTGACCTCAGGTCAAGGTTAAGTAGTGACCCAAGTAGGGCATGTTGCATATGGGAAGACGTATCTCGACGAGACAAACACATTGATGTCCGTTTTACTTCTCTATCTTCATTATGTCGGTAGTTATTGAGAAAAAATGATGGTGACCTCGCATGACCTCAAATGACCCAATAGGGGTCACTGAACACAAATTACACTTGTTTCATCAAGAATATCCTATAATAACATGATCCAGAAGTAATTGGACTAATATCATGCATATCCTTGAAATAGGAAGCATTTGTATATTTCCCCATTGACTTATTATGGGGAGGTTACGAAATTGACCTGACCTTAAGTCACCGATATCAAAATTACGAGATATACGAATTGTAAGTACTTATGCCCTCATGACATCCTGTAAGTTTCAAACTGATCGGTGAAAAACTCTGGCTTTGGCACAACTGCAAACAGTTTTGGAGGTAGGGTCACTTGACCTGGTCTGGTGACCTGACCTGAGATGACCCAAGGTTATTTTTTCTTCTTCAAAGTGTGCGCAATTGATGTCCTAACAGGTGTGCCAAAACCCGGCGGCGCTGCGTGCCGCCGTTTTTTCGCTATCTTTGAAAAACCTGAGGGGGGGGGCGGAAATCAACCCCCCCTGCAGTGCGCGGGCTAAGTTCTACAGATCTAATATATATTAAGGCTAGGAATATTTCTGAGAGCACTGCTGTATATACGCTATTTATGTCAGGGAGGCGGAAGTTAGTATTATTTATATTCGTGGTGTAGGCTCCGCCGGTTCGGCCGTCGTCCCGGGAGCCGTCAGTGTATATGTATGTGTAAGTGTTGTGTTGTGCTTTGTATTCGTGGAAGAGTGCGTGTGTCTCTGCCGCCGTGACTGTGTTTTTGTTGTGTGTGAAGAGGCCGTGTGTGTCTGGTGTCGTGTCGAGCCAGTGAGATGTGAGAGGTGGTGTTGGCATTGTGTTGATGTGTGGGATTTTGAATAGTGTGAGTGTTTGTCTGATTCTGTGACTGATGAGTGGGTGTCGTTTTTGTAGTAGTGTTTGTCCTCTTGTGGGTGCGGGGTGGTTTAATATGTGGAATGTTGGGCGTGTGGGGTGAGAGCTTGCTTTGGCGTAAAAGCGTAATAACATGTATTTGCGTCGGCGGCAGAGAGTGGGAGTGTTTGTTTCTATGTATAGGTTTGTGGTGTTTGTCGTTCGGCAGGCTCCGGTCACGATCCGCAAGGCAGCGTTCTGGACAGTTTGCAATTTTGTAATTTGTTTGGAACATATATCATCAAATAAGAATGCATTATAGTCCAGGATTGGGCGGGAAGAATACAGTTGGAGAAGAGTGGAGCGGTCTGCGCCCCACTCTCGACCAGTTAAAGACTTCATAATGTTTATGCGTCGCGTACATCTCTGCACTAAATTATTGAAATGTGGGATGACCGTTAGACGTGAGTGCAGCGTTACTCCCAGGTATTTACATGATTTGACGAAGGGTGATCCGCAGTCTGACACGTGACCCTGCAGTCTGACACGTGACCCCGCAGTCTGACACGTGACCCCGCAGTCTGACACGTGACCCTGCAGTCTGACACGTGACCTCGCAGTCTGACACGTTACCCTGCAGTCTGACACGTGACCCTGCAGTCTGACACGTGACCCTGTAGTCTGACACGTGACCCCGCAGTCTGACACGTGACCCTGCAGTCTGACACGTGACCCTGCAGTATGACACGTGACCCTGCAGTATGATACGTGACCTCGCAGTCTGACACGTGACCTCGCAGTCTGACACGTGACCCCGCAGTCTGACACGTGACCCTGCAGTCTGACACGTGACCTCGCAGTCTGACACGTGACCTCGCAGTCTGACACGTGACCCCGCAGTATGACACGTGACTCCGCAGTATGACACGTGACCCTGCAGTCTGACACGTGACCTTGCAGTCTGACACGCGACCCTGCAGTATGACACGTGACCCTGTAGTATGACACGTGACCCCGCAGTATGACACGTGACCCCGCAGTATGACACGTGACCCTGCAGTCTGACACGTGACCCCGCAGTATGACACGTGACCCTGCAGTCTGACACGTGACCCTGCAGTCTGACACGTGACCCCGCAGTACGACACGTGACCTCGCAGTCTGACACGTGACCCTGCAGTATGACACGTGACCCTGCAGTCTGACACGTGACCCTGCAGTCTGACACGTGACCCTGCAGTCTGACACGTGACCTCGCAGTCTGACACGTGACCCTGCAGTCTGACACGTGACCCTGCAGTCCGACACGTGACCCTGCAGTCTGACACGTGACCTCGCAGTCTGACACGTGACCCTGCAGTCTGACACGTGACCCTGCAGTATGACACGTGACCCTGCAGTCTGACACGTGACCTCGCAGTCTGACACGTGACCTCGCAGTCTGACACGTGACCCTGCAGTACCTGCGCCTGCAGGTCGGCTGCCGATGCGCAAATATCATTTGACGAAGGGGATAATTTGATTATTGTATTTTAATGGAATGTAGGGTTCCACATATGCAGGTTTTTTCGAGAAAATTAGGGACGCAGATTTACTGGGAAAAATTTCCAGACCCCATTGGTCGCACCATACCTTTATATCTATGAGAACAAGTTGTACCATTTTGCTGGCTCGATCGACACTGGAGTGGGAGAACCACACCACCAGGTCATCAGCGTACATTTATAATTTTAGATCTAGATTATTGTCGATCTTGCTAATATTACTAAAAATGTAATAAATCATGATTAAAAATAGCGTTTGGGAGAGGACCGATTCCTGTGAGACACCGTGGTCCTGATTTTGATTTAAAGAATATGTGTTACCGCACCTTACATTAAAAGTTGTTTTCTAAAAAGTTTTTTAAAATAAATTTGGCGAGTCTACCTCGGATTCCGGCCTTATGGACCTTGACAAGAAGTGCAGTCTTATTGACTCTGTCAAACGCGGCCCTCAAGTCAAGGAAGAGGGCGACAGTGTCTTCTTCGAAAGCCGCGCTGGACAGAGTCAACAAGACTAACCAAATTGTCCGGAGTATGTATTGTATGTACGCAGTGGATCAACCCGGTCGAAACCCACTTTGGAATGGGGAAAGTATATTATTTGTTTCTATGTATGTCCTGATACGTCCATTAACCATGCGTTTGAATAGCTTACATGCGCAACTAGTGAGATAAATAGGGCGATAGCTAGCGGGAGAAGATTTAGGTTTGCGAGGTTTTAATATAGGGATTAAAGTACTACTATGCCAAGATTCAGGGAAAGTGCCTTTAGACCACATGGTATTGAAGGCTGTTAGTAAATTATTGAGACCAGTTTCAGTTCACCCGGCAGTCACTGGGGTATATTCTGTAACACGACTCACGGGGGGGCTTATTTAGCCCCCTGGTATCTTCAGAACCAATGATCGCAGCAGGACGCACAAGACGACATTCGAAAGCGCTCAACGAGATAAACCTAACACACACTTAAAATTTCAAATTAAG